>VSMD01107572.1:0-82053 GCA_008750895.1 Mirza zaza
AGCTCACAGCAACCTCAAACTCCTGGGCTCAAGCAATCCTGCTGCCTCAGCCTCCCAAGCAACTGGGACTACAGGCATGCGCCACCATGCCCGGCTAATTTTTTTTTCTATATATATTAGTTGGCCAATTAATTTCTTTCCATTTATAGTAGAGATGGGGTCTCACTCTTGCTCAGGCTGGTCTCGAACTCCTGAGCTCAAATGATCCGCCCACCTCGGCCTCCTAGAGAGCTAGGATTACAGGCGTGAGCCACCGTGCCCGGCCGAGTCCAATTTTTTTTTATGGTTCATTCTTTTTATGTTGTATCTCAAAAAATCTTTGCCCCAGAGTTTTCTTCTATAAGCTATAAACTATAAAACTATGTTTTAGCTTTTATGTTTAGGTTTAGGATTCATTTTGAGTTAATTTTTACATATGGTGAGAGGTAAGGATTGATGTTTGTTTTTCTCATGTACGTTGTCTACTTGTTCTAGCACCATTTGTTGAAAAGACTATCCTTTGCCCAATGAATGACCTTGGTATCTTTGTTAAAAATCAAATGACCTTAGCTGGGCACAGTGGTGCACACCTGTAGTCCCAGCTACTCAGGGGGCTGAGGCAAGAGTATCACTTGAGCTGCGGAATTTGAAGCTGTCTTGTGCAGTGATCTTGCCGGTGAATAGCCACTTTACTCCCACTTGGGCAACATAGTGAGAGCCCATCTCTAAAAAAAAAAAAAAAAAAAAAAATCACCTTTGACCATCACCAAATGACCTTATTTGTGTGGGTCTGTTTCTGGACTTTATTCATGTATCTGTCCTTACACCAATACTACACAGTCTTTATTACTATCGGTTTATAGTAAGTCTTCTAATCAGGTAGTGGAAGTTCTTCAACTTTTTTCTTCTTTTTCAAGATTGTTTTTTTCTATCCATGATCCTTTGTATTTCTATATAGATTGTAGAATTACCTTGTTAATTGCTACAAAAAGCCTGCTGGGATTTTTATTGGAATTGTCTTGAATATATAGATCAATATTGGAGAGAATTAACATCTTAACAATGTTTTAGTCTTCTAGTCCATAAACACAGTATATATTCATGTGTTTAAGTTTTCTTTAATTTTCCTCAGTAATGTCTCATAGTTTTTAGTACATACATCGTATGTGTATCTTATTAAATTTTAATCCTATTTTTTGTTTTTTGATGCTATTATAAATGAAATTAGTTTTTAATGTCATTTTCTAATTATTTGCTATGGATTAAAATTGTTGTACTATTAAAATTATCCTAAGTTTTTCATGTTTTGGGATGCCATTGTAAATGGTATTTTTAAATTTTAGTCTCTAATTTTGCATTGCTAGCTGGTTCTGTGGTACAATGGCTAGCACATTGGACTCCTAGCTGAGCCTTTTGTAGTTAATTTGCATTGTTACTGTGTAGAATTACAACTGATTTTTGCATATTGACCTTGTATCCTGTGACCTTCCCTAATTCACTTATTAGTCTAATAGTTATATGTTAGTTTGCTTATTATTTAAGTTTAATGTAAAGTATAGATTTTTCACAGATGCCCTTTATCTGGTTGAGATTCATTCTTTTTTTTTTTTTTTTTTTTGAGACAGTGTCTCACTTTGTTGCCCAGGGTAGAGTGAGTGCCATGGCGTCAGCCTAGCTCACAGCAACCTCTAACTCCTGGGCTCAAGCAATCCTCCTGCCTCAGCCTCCCAAGTAGCTGGAACTACAGGCATGCGCCACCATGCCTGGCTAATTTTTTTATATAGTTTTAGTTGGCCAATTAATTTCTTTCTGTTTTTAGTAGAGACGGGGTCTTGCTCTTGCTCAGGCTGGTTTCGAACTCCTGACCTTGAGTGATCCACCCACCTTGGCCTCCCAGAGTGCTAAGATTACAGGCGTGAACCACCGCGCCCGGCCTGGTTGAGATTCATTCTCTTCATAGTTTGCTGATAGTTTTAGAAAGTAATGACTGGGGTTAAATTTTGTGAAACGCCTTTTCAGTTTCTCAGGGATGAATGTATTTTTTTTCTTCATAGTATTATATAAATACGCTGACTTACATTCATTTGTTTTTGAGCGTTAAACTAATCTTTTTCTTTACATAAACCTTACTTGGCCTTGATGTATTTTTTTTTTATATATTGCTGAATTTTATTTGCTAAAACTTTATTAAGGAGTTTTACATTTATGTTCATGAGCAATATTGGTTTGCCACTAATTCCAGAATATTTCCATCACCCCCCCAAAATTAACCCTATAGCAATTAAGTCATCACTGTCTTTCTCCAGCCCATGACAACCACCAGTCTACCTTCTGTCTCTATGAATTTCCTTATTTTCAATATTTCATATAAATTGAATTATGTAATATGTGGCCTTTTGTGTCTGGCATCTTTCACGTAAGATAATGTTTTCAAGGTTTATCTATGTTGTATAATGTAATACAGCTTCATTCCTTTTTAGGGCTGAAAAATATTCCCTTGTAAGTATATACCACATTTCATTTATCCATTCATCAGTTTATGAATATTTGGGTTATTTCCACTTTTGAGAATAATGCTGCTATTCATGCATTTTTTTTCCTCCTAATCTGTAATATTGTAAATAAGCCTTCATGTCCCACTTTTATTCACTCAGTTGATATTGAGTGAAATATAAGACACCAAATAATTACTGAGCTCTTGAACTGTGCTAGGCAGTGTTCTAAATACTGCATATATTTGTTCAATCTTGAGTCCATCCCCATGAAATAAGTATTTATATCCCATTTCACTGATGAAGGAATGGAAATTTAGAGAGGTTAACTTGCCTGAGGTGCCACAGCCAGTGAGTGCCACAGTGTTAAGTAGAGGAGATGATGCAAAGTTATGTAGAATCTAGTATCTGCTCTAATTTATACAATTCAGTAAAATAAGTAGATGACATTAGTTGAGACTCTTCATCTTCTAAAAAATTTTTAATTGATATTACTAATGTTTTGTTTGTTTCTTTTTTTTTTTGAGAAGGTGAACTTATCCTCCTTTATGACTCATGTCATATATGTCAAGTGCTTTTGGGATCTTTGGGATGAAAGCTTCTATTGAGGCAAGGTATGGTGGCTTATGCCTGTAATCCTAGCATTCTGGGAGACCAAGGCAGGAGGATTGCTTGAGATCAGGAGTTTGAGACCAGACTGAACAAGAGCAATACCCTGTCTCTACTAAAAATGAGCTGGGCATGGTGGTACATGCCTGTAGTCCCAGCTATTTGGGAGTCTGAGGAAGGAGGATCGCTTGAGCCCAGGATAAGGATTCTGAGATTGCCATGAGCTGGGCTGACATGGCACTCTAGCCCAGGTGACAGTGCAGGACTCTGTCTCAAAAAAAAAGTTTTATTGAAAATGAGTTTATCAGTTCACATTTATACCTTCACCTGTGAGTTGTCCATTGCTGCGTAATGAATTACCATAATCTTAGCAGCTTAAAACCACACCCATTTATCATCTCAGAGTTTTGTAGTAGTTGCTTAGTTCTCTGGGTCAGAAGACCCGGTGAGCTTGACTGGATTCTCTGCTTAGGGTCCCACAGGGCCAAATCAACATATTGACCAGACTAGTCTCTTTCCTGGAGTCCTTTGGGAAGAATCAACTTTAAGGTTCATTCAGGTCATTGGCAAAATTCAGGTCCTTGTGGCTGTAGGTCTGAGGGCAGTGTTTCCTTCACACGCTTAGCTGCTCTGGCTTCCGTCAAATCCATCTTGTGCTTCAAATCTCTGACTCCTGCCACCAGCCAAAGACTCTGCTTTTTTTTTTTTTTTTTTTTGAGACAGAGTCTTGCTTGTTGCCCAGGCTAGAGTGAGTGCTGTGGCGTCGGCCTAGCTCACAGCAACTTCAAACTTCTGGGCTCAAGCAATCCTGCTGCCTCAGCCTCCCGAGTAGCTGGGACTACAGGTATGCGCCACCATGCCCGCTAATTTTTTCTATATATATTAGTTGGCCAATTAATTTCTTTCTATTTATAGTAGAAACGGGGTCTCGCTCTTGCTCAGGCTGGTCTTGAACTCCTGACCTTGATCAATCCTCCCGCCTCGGCCTCCCAGAGTGCTAGGATTATAGGCGTGAGCCACTGCGCCCGGCCCAAAGACTCTGCTTTTTAAAGAGCTCTTGTGTATGGATTAGGCTCATTGGGGTAATCTCTCTTAAGGTCAGCTATACCATATAATATACAGTCATAGGATTGATATATTATCACAGTCACAGGTTCCATCAAGAGTCAGGGGGTGGGGTCAGTTATACCAGGCTGAAGGTTTTTAGGGGTCATTCCGAGAATTCTGCCTACAATAGCCATTCATTTTCATTGTCAAACATTGTTATGAAGGTCACATTTCTGGTACAATAGACAACTTTCTCACTCCCAAGTCTCATTATGTCCTATTACTCTTCCTTGAACTTCTTTATTCCTTTAAAACAGTTGGCCTCTTTCCCATCTTTGGTAGCATGCTTGTCCTTCACCTCACCCTCGATTCTCCAAGAAAACTGAATTTACCTTTCAGGATAGCATTTCCTGAAATCACCTTCCTTAGTGCTCATCAGTTATATAGGAAATATTGTTTGACTGCAAACATTATCACCATCATCCCTGTGCTTCAGCTCCCTAAGCCTGAGTATTTAGTGTAGGATTTAGCTGCTCACAGACATTGGCAAGGTATTCTTCATCTATGTGATCTGCAGATAAACTGCACCTTATTTTTTCACTCTTTCCTCTCGCATTAAGATTCAAAGATGTCTCACTGTCTGCAAGTTCAAGAAGTATATTACAACCCTGTATATCTCTCAGTCATTCTGTAGCTCGTAATGCTGCTATAATTCCACTTTATCTCACAGCAGGGTCCAGTAGAAAGCACATCAGTAATGAAAAACAGTAATTCAAAACTGTGTGTGGTGGAACATTCTGAAGGCTTATAGATCTGTATGAAGCAACAGGGGATTTCTCAGGCTTTCTAGAGAACCTGAATAGGTGATAGTTCCAGAAACTACATAATTCTGCTCATGTCGTAGTGTGAAGGCTGACATGGGTCAGTAATGGGTCTGCATCCCCCCAACTCCCTCATTAAGACTATTTTTTTCCAGTTAGTATTATCACTGAAGAAGAAAATGTTACATATAAGCTTTAGTGTATAATTTAAAATTCTTCATGTATAAGGGGAGTTGCAGGATTTGTAGTTATCTTATGAACTAATTTGGAATGAAGATGAGTTAGTTGTCTTTGGTTGTAAGAAAAAATTTAAAACCCCTGAATTCTGATGCTGGGTAGGAAAGTAAGAAAAGATGTTTACAAGAGTCATATATTGTACCATTTGGATGGAGATGGTAGTTATGAACAAGTTTTTGTTTTTTGTGCATTCATACACTATTTATTAAATGTCTGCCATATACCAGCTAGATGTAATATATAGGACATATGTTTTATGTACTAACAGTGGACTCTACCCTTAAGGATCCCATACTCTGGGAAGGGGTGGAAATAGACTTCTTCCAAAATAGTAACAGTGTTACGAGATAAGTGCTATTAGAAGGTAGGGTAGTGGATACTCAGAGGAGAGATTCAGTAGTTGTTGGAGAAGGCTTTTCATAAGATGACACTTGAACAGAGTCTTGAAGGAAGGATGGGAGTTTGTGCCAGGCTAGTAAGGGTGGTGGTAAGCATTCTGGGCAGAGGAAATGTCACTTGTGAGATATTTAAGAGAGAGTGAAGAATTTATTAAGACTGGAGCCTAGAACGTGAGAAGGGAAGAGGTAGGGGTTAAGAGTGGAAGGTTAAATGGCATCCAGGTTGTAAATGGTCTTATTATGTCAGTTAAGGATTTTGAATGTTTCCTATAGATAGATAGTAAGGAACTAGCTAAGATTTTAAGCAGGGACTGTAATGAATTAGCATCATAGAAAAATAATTGAAGGCAGTATAGAGGATGCATTGAGAGTTAAGGAGTGGGATACCAGAGACCAGTACCAGTTAGGAGGCTATTGATACTATCTGTTGAAAGAAGACTAGGATATGTGGCATGTTCTGGACTAGATATAGTCCAGAGATATTTCAGAGGCCTTCTTTAAAGTGGGGATTATAATAGTATTTATGTTACAGTGTTGCCATGAAGAATGAGTTAGTAAATTTAGGGTATTTAGGGCAGAGCATGGCATACAGCTAATGCTGAGTGTTATTCTTGATGTAATTATTATAAATATTGTTATACCAAATAGGACTTGTAATAATCCCATGGAGGTTGATATGCAGCCAAGGGAGAGTGGCATCCAGAAGCTAAGGAATCCAGCTTGAACAGGTGTTGCACCATTAAACCATCGCAGATGTCAGAGTGATCAGGGTCTGTCTTTGGGAATATAGGTTAGTAGATGCTTGCTAAGTAGTCCTTTCAAGTAATTTGTGGAGGAATAGTTAAGCCTTTAGAAAAGTAGCCTTAAGGATTTATTGTGCACATCTAAGGTAAGTAGGCTGGTGCATCCTTTAGTGAGGGGAGATGATCTTCACTCCTCTTTACTGAGTAAAGATATTTAGACGATGCATGAGAAATTCTTTTCTCTTGTCAGTATAAAAGCTGATGCTTGAATATTTCTCCTTGTTTTTAAGAACCTCTCTTCTTTCTGATAATTATGTCTGAATAGATAGAATTTATCAGCCAGAAGAATCAAAGCCTTTTTTCTTTTTTTTCTTATACAAGTTAACAGGGTATTTCATTAATAACACATAGAGACTCTCAAATCAAAGTCAGCTTTTCTGAACATTCATAAAGAATAGTGGAAATGACTCAGCAGAGTCTAATTTAGCTTCCATTGCTGCTTTAAAAGGGAGAGCAAAGATGATATTTGTCTGGTGTTACATAGTCATGTAAAAAGAAGAGGGGGAAACCTGTATTTATTCCCATACTACTATGTGTCAGACACTTCACATGTATTTCATTTAGTCCTCAGAACAAACCTGAGAGGGAAGTATTGCCTGTTTTATAGTTGATGAAATTGAATTTCAAAGCATCTGAGTAACTTGCCTTGGGTCATGCTGCTGATAGGTGGCAGAGTTAGAATTTGAATTTGGGCCTGTCAGGTTGCAAAGCTAAGTGCTCTTCTCACCACTTTGCCTTATTTGAATAACTTTCATATGTGAATGAGATTAGTATCACCTGCTAGAAGTGAGTCTACAGAATTTGGCCATTAAAAAAGGAAAGAAAATATAATGAGCTTAGAGGAAATATGTTTATTTCCTCCTTTTCTTCGAATAGAATATCAGGAAGTGAATGGTACATCCTTCACAAATATCGATTTTGGTAACAGGTGATTATTTATAGGTTCGTGGGAACATGTAGAAAGTTTATAGGACCTTTGACTTAGAGGGAAATAGTCTATTTCCCTTATTTTACAAAGGAGGGAACTGAGGCCTAGAGAGATGAAATGACTTGCCTAATTACAGCTGGATCATGACAGTTGGCATTAGAACCCTAGACACGAGTCCAGGTTAAAGGCCTTTTATAAGGCACAAACCTTTGTTACTCCTGGAATTCCAAAAAGATGATATATGTGAGTATAATTTGAGGATTATTTTTTGTCTCTGGCATTTGGCAGGTACTGTCATGGCAGAGTGCTATAAATTATTTTCATTCTGGGTGCTACACATTTGGATTAGATTCTTATAAGTCTGAAGAGGCTTCCCTTCTGCTTGCTGACAGCTCTCGCAGATGCACCGGGGTTATGTCTTATTGGCATGGAAAGGATGGTTGAGCTTTAAGGAAGCAGACAGAATGCTTCATGGTGGGCTAATCCATACTACTCTCTACTGGCCTTTTCCCCAGTCTTGACATTTCTAGATTTTGCTATTTCTTGTTAATTGTTCATACTGACAGCATCACCAGCAGTTCTGCCCCAGTGGAGCCTGGAGCGCTGGGTTAAAAGTGAACTCAGTGAAGGGCCTGTGATGAGGTGGTGATTGCTAGTGGTAAATCATGAGCTGCAGTTTGAATGAGAGAGTTAGGGTTAGGGTCATGCACCTGGGACTGCTGAGTCAGCAGGCGAACTGTGACTTAAGACTGCACGTAAGTTTTTTGTGGAGGAAGCTTTTGCATGCATTTTCCCTCCTTGGATGAGGCCTTCTTTAACAAATGAAGAAACTGAGGTTAAGAGATGTTGTGACTTAGCCATAAAGAAACATGTTTGTTTTCATCTAGACAAAACTGCCCCAGGAAATTCCTGTTACTTCTTCCTTTGCTTCTCCCTGCTGGGTAGAAGGTCAGTACCATTTGAATTTTCAGGCGCCAGCCTGGGTGGCCAACCTAATGGAGTAAAATAGTTCCAGCTCTGAGTAATGGCGAACTTGGAGCAGGGCCCGGTATAATTAAACCCCTGGAGTAAAGAATTTGATGTTGGTCTTTATTCATCTCAATGAACAGGCTTGTGGTGGAAATCTGATATATTCTGAGCAAAGAAAAACAGTGGCTCTGGAGATTTATGCTATTACCTTGAAGATTGTTTGGTTCCGCATTAAATTTAGATAATTCAGTAAGAGAAAAGTTTTTCTTGGTAGATGGTGTTGTTAGGGCAAAATTTAGGTTGTTTCTCCTTTCATTAAGAGACTGTCTAGTAGGGTTACTTGTAAATTATATAACCTCCCATAGAGTTAAAGGCTATTTGAACACTTATGACTCAAAATTCCCCCAAAGACTTCCGATTGTGTTACTTTTAGGTGACTCATCTGTTCATTGTCCTGCTCTGTTGCATTCTGTGTGGTTTTTTTTTTCCCAGAATTCCATATTTTCTTGGCAAGTGAAGTCAGGTTGACGTGATAGGTTCCCAAAGGGTAAGGTAAGGAAAGCAAAGTTGAAGAGCCTCCTTTTTCCAGCTGAGTATTAGGGTGGATTATGAGCGAGAAGGCTAGAGAATAAGGAGAAAGAGAAAGGGGGAAAGAGTGATGAAATTATGAAAATGACTGAGATAACAAACTGGGAATTTTAAGCCATTAGGTCAGTTTTCCCCCTTAATCTGCTAGTCATTTTCAAGTTGATTTAGAAACGTACTTGAATGCACTGTCAGGGGGTTAGAATTGAGTCTGGCTCTATCAGTGAAGTCTTGATTTGGTGCGCCAGTGACAGGGCATATCTTGTCCTGTTTTAAAAGAGGAAATAGTGTAATTTTACCCATAAAAGGCCCAACATTTATAAAAGCTTGGAAAAAGTTTTTTTTCTTGCCATTTGTGCTTAGAGGTTTTTTTTTTTTAACTTTTTAATTGTTAAATATAACGTACATTAGAAAACTATACAGAACTGTATAGTTACTACTATTTTTCCTTTCAACTCATAAGCAATCTGTGAGGAGACATTTTAAGACTATGCAAATATTCTACTCAAATTTCCCTTTAGATTTAGCAGCCTGAATCTTGCTATGATGGTTGCAAAATTACAATTTTCCAACTCCAGTATTTTCTCTATATTTATCAGTTGGTATTCAGTATTCTACTGTAAGAAACACCTCTTCCTTCTCATCTGTCTGTGTCTGTTGGTCTCTCTATCATTGCTACAGAATCATACATTTCTGTTTCTTCAGTAGCTTATAAGTTATGCTTATTAGTTATTTTGGTGCTCAAATTGTCCTTAATTTAACCATTGGTTTTTATGTTGATGACATGCCTGCCTTTTTTTTTTTTTTTTTTAGTATTTTCATACTTTATGGCATGAAAAGCTGTTCCAGGCTTATCTTTTACTTTACTGTCCCAGCCCTGGAATCAGCCATTTCTCCAAAGAGCCTTGGTTCCTTTTATTGGGCAGTGATACTAGAACCAGACTTGGGTGCCAGGTATGCTCAGGATATCTTTGCTTTTAGGCCCTTTCAGAGGACAGATCTAGGAAACATATGCATGTATATATATGCAAATGAACACACAGACATAATGTACATAAACATGCATATACATGGGCACAAATATACTTTTTTTTTTTAAATAGGATCTCACTCTGTCATCCAGGCTGGAGTGCAATGGCCCGATTGATCATAGCTCAATGTAACCTTGAATTCTTGGGCTTATGTGATCCTCCCAGCTCAGCCTCCCAAGTAGTAAGGACTATAAACATGTACCACCATGCTTGACTAATTTTTTTATTTTTTGTAGAGATGGGGTTTTGATGTCTTCCCAGGCTGGTCTTGAACTGGCCTCAAGTGATCCACCCACCTTGGCCTCCCAGAGTGCTAGGATTACAGGCGTGAGCCACATTCTTGTATTTCTTCTGCCCCATTCCTCCTCATCCCTTCTGGGTAACCAAGGACATTGTTCTTTAGTTTATCCTGTGGGCTTTTTTCTTTTTCTTTCTTTTTTTTTTTTGGTAAAGATAAGCAGATACATTTATGTTTGTATGTTTTCTTATTTTCCCTTTCTTACATAAATGGTAACAAAGTATATATGCTCTCCTGGACTTTACTTTTTTATTTAATGTTGGGTTCTGAAAAATCATTCGTTATCAGTTTATACATGTGTTTATGCGTAGTTTTCAACCAATCTTCTATACTTGAGCATTTAGGTAGTTTGCATTATTTTGCAGTAATGCTGTAGTGACTAACCTTGTGCACATGCATTTTAAATTGTTGGAGATGTATCTTCAGGATAAATTCCTAGAAATAACATCATTGGGTGTATTAGTGTGCTCAGGTTGCTGTCACAGAATACCACAGTCTGGGTGGCATCAACAACAGAAATTTATTTTCTCTCAGTTCTAGAAGCTGGAAGACTAAGATCAGAGTGCCAGCAGGGTTGTTTTCTAGTGAAGCCTCTTCCTGGCTTGCAGATGGCCACCTTCTCTCTGTGTCCTCACATAGCCTTTTCTCTGTGCCTTAAATAGAGGAGGAAACACCAGGAGTGATTTTCTTCTCTTTATAAAGACACCAGTCCTGTTGGATTAGGGACCCATCCTTATGACCTCATTTAACTTTACCTCTTTAAAGAGATATCTCCCGACTGTACTTTCAGGGATCATTTCTATAGTTTGTAAAATGCCCAGTCTTCAAATGCAGTTACATTGGGTGTGAGGGCTTTAACATATGGATATTGGTGGGGACACAATTCAGTTGTTTTGTTTTTTTTTTTTTTTTGAGACAGAGTCTCACTTTATTGCCCAGGCTAGAGTGAGTGCCGTGGCGTCAGCCTAGCTCACAGCAACCTCAAACTCCTGGGCTCAAGCAATCCTGCTGCCTCAGCCTCCCAAGTAGCTGGGACTACAGGCATGTGCCACCATGCCCGGCTAATTTTTTCTATATATATTAGTTGGCCAATTAATTTCTTTCTATTTATAGTAGAGATGGGGTCTCGCTCTTGCTCAGGCTGGTCTCGAACTCCTGAGCTCAAATGATCCGCCCACCTCGGCCTCCCAGAGAGCTAGGATTACAGGCTTGAGCCACCCCGCCTGGCCACAATTCAGATCTTAACATTGGGTCAAATGTATCACAAGATACAATACAAATGTATCTTTTGTTTTATTAGATACTGCCATATTTCCCTCTGTAGGAACTATATCATTTCGCATTTTCAGTAGCAATGTTCGAAAGTGCCTGTTCTCCTATTAGCCTCTCCAAACTCCTGGGCTCAAGCAATCCTACTGCCTCAGCCTCCCAAGTAGCTGGGACTACAGGCATGCACCACCATGCCCGGCTAATTTTTTCTATATATATGAGTTGGCCAATTAATTTCTTTCTGTTTATAGTAGAGATGAGGTCCAGCTCTTGCTCAAGCTGGTTTCGAACTCCTGACCTTGAGCAATCCTCCCGCCTCAGCCTCCCAGAGTGCTAGGATTACAGGCGTGAGCCACCGCGCCCCAGCCAGATTTGCATTTTCTTAATGGCTGATGATGTTGAGCTTCCTTTTCTGTGCTTGTAGCCATTAATGTAGCTGGTTTGGTAAAATGTTCAAATCTTCAGCTCTTTTTAAAATTGGATTATATACCTTTCTAATTGTTGAATTTTAAGAATTTTTTATATATTTGTATTAGCCATGATTTGCAAATTTTTCTCCTAAATATTTTTCTCTGTGGCTTGTTTTTTCATTTTATTAATGGTGTCATTTGAAGTATAAGTTTTAAGTTTTAAATTTTGATCAAGTTCGATTTAGCCATTTTTTTCTTTTGTGAAGCATGCTTCTGGTGTCATATCTAGGAAAAGGCAGAGATTAAAACCACTTTTCATAGAGTTGTGAGATTTTCTTTCTTCCTGTGACTAATTTAGTGATTAGACCCATTTATGTTTGAGTTTTGGTGAAACGCAGAAGGACGTGCCTCTGGGTGGTGGTCCTATTGTTCCAGCCTCCTTTGGGCAGCTGTTACTAGAGAGGATATATAATATTGATCAGAAATATAGGCTTTGGGCTGGGCATGGTGGCTCACACCTGTGATCCTAGCACTCTGGGAGGCTGAGACAGGAGGATCACTTGAGGTCAGGAGTTTGAGACCAGCCTGAGCAAGAAAGAGTGAGATCCCCCTCTTTACTAAAAAAAAAGAAAAGAAAAGAAAAAATTAGCTGGCATGGTAGCATGCACTTTTTGGTCCTAGCTACTGGGGAGGCTGAGGCAGGAAGATCACTTGAGCCCAGAAGTTTGAGGTTGCTGTGAGCTAGGCTGATGCCACAGCACTCTAGTCCAGGCAACAGAGGGAGAATCTGTCTAAAAAAAGACAAAAAACCCCAAGAAAACAGTCTTTGAGTTTTGACTGTTTGGGTTTGAATTTCAGCTTCATCTCTTCCTAGCAGTGTCATCTTGGAAAAATGGCTTAATTTCTCAGTGCCTCAGTTTCCTCGTTTGTAAACTGTGGATGATAGTAGTACATCTCTTATAGGATGTTTGTCTATACTGTATAGACAATGCCTGGAATTGAGTAAGGGCTCAACAAATATTAGCTATTATTGTTAGAGGAATAGTTCTCAGCTGTAGTTTGGGATGGAGTTGTGCATACTGAAATCACGTGGGGGGCTTTGTATGCCTTCTCTAAAGTGACAGGTTGTGCCAAGGGTTAGAATAGCTGGGGTGATAAGCCTTGCACTTAGTCTTCCTTGACACATTTAAAGCTGATTGTTCCTTAAAATCACTTTCATTAAATGAGGCAATTTGGGTTAATGTGTGGAATCACAAATCTCTTCATCAGATGTAAAAATAGCTCAAGCTCCATTAACACTTAGAAAACAAATAATCATTAACCGCTGTTGCCAAGGCAGAAATTAGGCAGTAAGTTGTAGGCAAACCAAGAATAGGATGTAAACTATCCATATTTGATAAATACATTTCTCTGCTTTTGGGGCATTTTATTAGGTCTGGGATCTGGTTATGGGATAAGAACTTGCAATTCAAAGGTAGAATTCCTGCTTCATTCCTGTTGGAAGAGAAGAGTTTCAACTTTGTTTCTTGTTTTTATTTGTAGAATGAGATTAATGAAATTTGAGACCTACTTACCTTTAAAAAGTAGGTCATGATCTGATATGGGTATAGTATCAAAAATATATGAAGAATTCTTACAACTCAACAATGAAAAGACAATTTAAAAGTGGGAAAAAGATTTTAATAGACATTTTCCCTAAGATGTACATGTACAAATGTCTAACAAGCACATGAAAAGGTGTCAACATTATTGGTTATTAGAGAAATGCAAATCAAAAGCACAATACAATAAGGAAAAGATCATAAGTGTTGGTGAAGATGTGGAGAGACTGGAACCTTCATACATTGCTGCTAGGAATGTATGTTAGTTCAGCCACTGTGAAAAACAGTTTGGCAGTTCCTCAAAAAGTTAAACCTAGAATTACCAGATGACCCAGCAGTTCCACTCCTGGGTATATATCCAAAAGAATTGAAAACATATATCAACAGAAAAACTTCTATATGAATGTTTATAACAGCATTATTCGTATTAACCAAAAGGTGGAAACAACCCAAATGTCCATAAATAGATGGATTTATAAATAAATTGTGGTACATACACTAGAATTATTACTCAACCCTAAAAAGGAATGAAGTACTGATAATGCTACAACTTGGCTGAAACTTGAAACATTACACTAAATGAAGGAAGCTAGTCACAAAGGTATATGTTATATGATTCCTTTTACATGATATATCCAGAATAGGCAAATCCAAAGGAACAGAAAGCAAATTAGAAGTTCCTAGGGGATGAGGCATAGGGAATGGAGTATGATCATTTATTTAATTGGTATGGAGTGTTTTTATGGGGTAATAGAAAGGTCTTGCTACTAAAGAATGCTGGTGGTTGACAACATTGTAAATACGCTAAATACCACTGAATTGTATACTTTAAAATGGTTAATTGTAGGTTAAGTGAATTTCATCTCAATTTTTTTTTTAAAAGGGATTCACAAGAACCTTTTGTGCTTCCCAGAGGCAAAAGTTTTAAAGTGCAAGGAATGATGATGGCAGAAAAGGATGACCATATTTGGTGTGGCAACTCCTGTGTTTTTTATAAAAAGTTTTTTATTCTTCGGGGAAGCCCATGGGGGCCCAGTTGCTGTGGAACTAACACAGCTGGTAAAGAAGAAAAGGTATTCTTAGCACCTACATCTAGATGACATTCTGTTTTTCCAGGGTCATGCCATTCTATCAGGCTATCATTTCCTTTTTTCAAATTTTTTTATTGAGATAACATTTATACATTCAGTCTAAAGGCTTGATGAAAGAAAAAATTTTTAAAAAAGAAAAATTTACATAGCAAACCATTTTACAGTGAACGATTCAGTGGCATTTAGTACATTTACAGTGTTGTGCAGCTACCAGCTCTATATTGTTTCATAACATTTTCATCCCCCCCAAAAGGAAATCCCATAACCATTAAACAGTTGCTCTTCATTCACCCCTCCCCCTGGCCTCTGCCAGCCACTAATTTGTATTCTGTCTCTGTGGATACTAATTCTAGATATTTCATATAAATCGAGTTGTCTTAGTCCATTTAGTGTTTCTATAAAGTAATATCTGAGGCTGGGTAATTTACAAAGAAAAGAGTTTTATTGGGCTCACGTTTCTGCAGGCTGTATAAGAAGCATGGTGCCAGCATCTGCTTCTGGTGAGGGCATAGGCTGTTTCCACTCATGATGGAAGGTAAGGAGAGCTGGCCTGTGCAGGTCACATGGCAAGAGAGTAAGCAAGAGAGTGAGGGGAGGTGCTAGGCTCTCTTTTTAACAGTTAGCTTCCAGGAACCAATAAGAGTGAGATCTCACTCATTACCATGAGGACTACACCAAGCTGTTCATGAGGGATCTGCCCCCATGACCCAAACACTGGCTATTAAGCCCCACTTCCAACATTGGTGATCATCAGATTTCAACATGAAGTTTGGAGGGTCAAATATCCAAACTGTAGCAGGAGTCATACAACGTGTGACCTTTCGTATCTGACTTCTTTCACTTAGCATAATGTTTTAAAGGTCCATCCATGTTGTAGCATGGATCAGAATTTCACTGTTTTTATGGCTGAATAATATTCCATTGTGTGTTTTACACCACAATTTGTTTATCCATTCATCTGTTGATGGACATTTAGGTTATTTCCATTTTTTAGTACTTCTGGGAACATGCATGTGTATATATTTGTTTGAGTCCCCTTTTGAATTCTTTCGAGCATATACCTAGGAGGAGAATTGCTGGGTCATGTGATAATTCTAGGTTTAAATTTTTGAGGAACTGTCAAATTCTTTTTCACAGTGGCTGAATCATTTTATCCTCCTAGCAACAATGTATGAGGGTTCCAATTTCTACACATGGTCGTCAGCACTTGTTATTTTCTGCTATTTTGATTCTAGAGAGCCTAGGGGGTTTGAAATGGCACCTCATTGTGGTTTTGATTTGCATTTCCCTAAATGGTTAATGATGGTGAGCCTCTTCATATGCTTGTTAGCCATTTGTATTTCTTCTTTGGAGAAATATATATTGAAGTTCTTTTCCCATTTTAAAATTAGGTTGTCATTTTGTTGTTGAGTTGTATGAGTTCTTTATATATTCTGGATACTAGATCCTTATCAGATATATTATTTGCAGATATTTCTGCCATTCTGTGGGCTGTTTTTTCATTTACTTGACAGTATCCTTTGATGGACAAAAGTTTTTAATTTTGCTGAAGTCCAGTTTATCTGTTTTTTAGTGTTGTATCTGAGAATCCATTTCCAAATTTAGGGTAATGAAAATTTAATTTTATTCTTCTACCAAGAGTTTTATGGTTTTAGCTATTATATATTTAGGTCACTGATCCATTTTGAGTTAATTTTTGTATATTGTGTGAGGTAGGTGTACATCTTCATTGTTTTGCATGTGGATATTTAGTTGTGCCAGTATCATTTGTTGAAGAGACTATTCTTTCTCCATTGAATGGTCTTGGCACTTTGTTGCAAATCAGTTGGCCATAGATGTGTGAGTTTGTTTCTGGGGTCTCAATTCTGTTCTTGCCATTTACTGTTGTATGGACTGAGTTTCTTATTTTCTCCCTTTGATAACAGGATCATGGCGTTGATAGCAGCATTTTCCAGAATCCCAAAAAGCTTCATCTAACTATTGGGATGTTGGTACTTTTGAGTGAGGAAGAACTCCAGCAGACATGTGAGATGCTACAGCAGTGTAAAGAGGACTTCATTAAGTGAGCAATCTTCAGGAATGGGGAAGGGTGGTCCACCTGGGCTGACTTCTTTTTGGTATTATTATACAGACTTGTTTTTGGACTAGGGAGCTGGATGACATGGGAACAAGGTTTATTGACTCACCTATTTGTAACACCTAACACTGGACCATTGTCTGAAAAGTTTAAAATGAATTTAAAGCATATGTTTACAAAATTTATGGAAAGATTCTACCTTAAATTATACGAATGCAGTAGACAAATTTTGTTCTTAAACAGGACATCCTATTATTTTCTTCAGTAGGAAACTCTCCTTATTATCTATCAAAGAGTATAGGCTATTATATTAGTTTTCTATGCTGCTATAAGATGTTATTACAAGATTAGTGGCTTAAAATAACACTTATTATCTTATAGTTCTGTAGATCAGAAGACTGATGGGGGTTTCATTAGGCTGAAATCAAGGTGTCAGCAGCGTTGTGATCCTTTCTTTAGAGGCTCTGAGAAAAATCTATTTCCTTGCTTTTAAAGTCCAGCTTCTAGAGTTGGCCCCTATTCCTTGGCTACTGGCCTCTTTCCTTCATCTTCAACTCCAGCAATAATGCATCTCTGTGATCCTTCTGTTGTCCCTTCTCTCTCTGTGGCCACAGCAAGGACAGGTTGTCTGCTTTTCAGGACTCGTGATTTGATTGAACTCACCCAGGTAATCCACGTTAATCTCCCATCTCATGTTCCTTAATCTTACATCTACAAAGTCTCTTTGCTACAGAAGGTGGCATATTTACAAATTCCAGAGAGCAGGATGTGGGCATCTTGGGGTAGGGGGCATTATTCTGCCTACTACAGTAACTCAAACATTATAACATGATTCCCTTGGAAAGTCTTTGTTGTATATCAGAAACACTGATTTTCTTTTTCTTTTTTTTTAAATAAGTTAATTTTCTTTTTTTACTTTTTTAGAAACGGGGTCTCATTCTGTTGCCCAGAGCTCAGTAGCTATTCACAGGTATAATCATTATGCACTACAGCCTTTAACTCTTGGCCTCAAGTGGTCCTCCTGATTCATCCTCCTCAGAAGCTGGGACTGTAGGTGTGCATCACCGTGCTTGACTCTAAGCAATCTGTTTTAATTCAGAGAAAACATTGCTGTTTGGGGGCAGAGTTGTTATTCATTTTTACTGTAAAATTTTAATTTACACATACATCTGACATAGCAGCTTTATTGCAAAGAATCATCTCTTCCCCTCTCTCACTTTACTCTTTTTGCTTAAGATTAATGAAGAAGAGAAATTTGAAAGCTGACTCACTCAAGTAGTTTTTCTTATTCCATTATTATATACAAGTGCCACACTATTTTAACATGGTCTTGTGGAAATAGGTTACCTTATTCATTGGGTAGAACAAGGTAAAAGAATCTAGAGTTTTTCTCTAGTTGTGTTGTATATGAAACTGTATAATACAGTGACTTATTTGTGGGACAGTTATCCTTTTCCATTGTTTAAAAGACAAGATATTTTTCTTGTGCCAAGTCACAAGCTGATTGTATTTGTAGTTTGCCTATCCTCTCTGAATATCAAATTCCACTTCTTGTCATCTTTGCTCAGAGATGGACATATCTGTTTTCTCTCAATCTTACCTAAAATTCATAATAATTTGGTGTTTGTATTAGATATTTGCAAATTCCCTTGTATAAAATAAAACTTTCTGCTTTGTCTTACAGATAATCAGGGCAGTTTTACCTGGTTTGAGGGTCAGTTCTGATACTTTAACTTATTCCTAGTTCACTTTTTGCTAAGCTGAACTGAAAGCTGCTGCATTTTCCTAGCAGCATTGGGATAATCCTGCTAAGAAAAAAATTTAAAGATAGATAAAATATTTGTTTAGAAAACAATTTTTGGAGAAGTATTTGTTCTTTTTACCTTATGAAAATCAGGCCACAGGGTTTTAATCAGTGAAGCTTTATCCTAAGCCATGTGAAGATTTAGTTGAGTTCCTCCCTTTTATGTCTCTTGGTGCCTTTTGTGACTAAATGCCAAATCTGAGCTTTAAGCATGTCAGAGTTGGTGTGCATAGGGAATAAAGAGCATCTTAATAGTCCCTAAGAATTTTTGACATGGCAGGATGAAAACAGTAATTGTAGTTTTTCAAATTCAGCAAAGCTTTTGAAATAGGACAAAGTTACCCTGCCAAAAATCTGCAGTGCCTGCAAAAATGTGTTTGAAGATGCTCTTTTTAAAAAGCTGGAAAAATTTGAAACCAGCAAGTAAAATAAAACAAGTCTCCACAGCCCTCTTCTCCTGCCTTCTCTCTGCCACATGCATTTAAGAAGTAAAAAATTAAAAGTAAAAAGTGCAAAATTAATTTACTTTTGAGAAGGAGGATGAGAATCAGAATAGGTGGTTTGGATTGGTTTGAGGTATCTTGTTTTCCTAAATGGAAGAAACTTCTACTTAAAAAAAATAAAATAAAAAATGTACTTCCTTCCATTAAAGCCCTGGTGAATAAATTAGTAAATTGTATCATCTAAATTTTTTTCTTGCTCTTTGATCTTAGCCTTTGTAATTGGTATACTTAGAAAAAAAAAGTCAATAAATAATGGCATTTCTAACCTGAACCTTTTATGTTGTAAAGATTCCAAATTAAAATATGGAAAAGAAAATATTGAGAAATGAATAGACCAGTACATAGTGAGCTGTAGTTCAAGTTGATGGCTTTTTAAATTGGAGTATTAAAATGTGGCTATATTAGAATTTGATTAAAATCACAGTGCTATGTAACTATTTTAAAGAAATGAGTAGTTGAATATTTGTTGTAGATTTGGGAGTAGATTTTTAATTTAAAGGACACTATCTGACCAGAAACAGGATTTTCATTTTAATTCTTTAGCTAAAGGTTCATGTAGCTCCATAAATTTTGAATGAATTATTCAGTGTTTAGTAAATTCTGAAGCTCTGTGTCCCTTGTGACTCTTCTTTGTGAGATGTAGGACACAAAACAGGGCACTGGCTCTGAGGACAGAGTCTGACAAATGTGCAGCTCTTCTTTAGCACCAGCGTCACCCTCCTGTGCCTAAGTGTTCCCACTAGGCCTGAAGTCAAACCAAAGAACAGGCTTAAAAGAAAAAAGAGGAGAGAAGGAGAGGAAATACCCGTGAACAAATGTTAATGCCTAATTATCGCCTGCGGTGTCATCAGTTAGAAAGTATGCTCACTGGTGTCCCAGGTGGAATAGTTTGGCCACCAAGACAAAAAGCATTTATCAGGCAAACCATTGGATGTCTATCCTTCCCTTTAATCTCCCTCTTAATAAACCTTAGGGGTAAGTTGAAAGAAATTGTGTCTACTCATAGAGCAGGTTTGGGGTCCTGTTTCATGATTTCATTTATTGTTTCGTTCTTAGTACACCATCTCATTTCAAGGATTTGAGGTAGTTTAGGGTGAGGATATGTATAGAAAAGAAATGCTAAAGTCAGAGATATCAGAAACCGTAAGGATGAAATGAGGAGAAAATTCTACCTGAAAATCAAGGTAGATTGATTGTTAATTGTGCATAAGCATTAAAGTTTGGTACTGTTTTCTGATACCAGTATACTTGAACTAAATTCCAAAAGAAACACCAATTTATTATAGTTCTTACCTGATAAAAAGTATAATAATTTTTGAGGAGAGAAACCTTTTCTGGTTCCCAATCAATGGAAAATTTGTCATGTAAATCTTAAAGAACCCAGAATGATGATGAGCAGGTGCCTGTAATAGGAAGTTTGCAGAAGATAAAGCCATTGTTAATGTGGGCCTTTATTATATTGACCCCTAGAAATTGAGAGCATCGCATTAAATATAACTCAGTAAAAAACATTTTGGTGGGAAACTATGCCAATGGTATGATGCTTTCTGATGATCTATTTAATAACTGCAGGATTTACAGCTTTTAAAACATCAGGGGACATGTGGTTAGTAGGAAACTTTTTTTCAAATAAGTTTTCTCCATTGCATTTTGATAGGGTTTGATGACAGTCTTTCATTATTGAATTCTTTGGCTGGTATTTGGAATGGAGATATATTGTATTATTGATTGAAGCTGCAGGTCTCAGATAACAGTTCAGAGCTAGGCTTGTGTTTTGAAATGTCCCACTTCTTATTAGAGGTAGTAGGGAGGCTTATGAGCAGAGCCATAATCTATCTATCGTTCTTTTCTCTTTTTCTTTCTTTCTTTTTTTTTGAGACAGGGTCTTACTCTGTCACCCAGGCTGGAGTACAGTGGGGCAATGATTGCTCACTGTAGACTCGAACTCTTGGACTTATGTGATCCTGCTGCCTCAGCCTACCAAGTAGCTAGGAGTATAATTGTATGCCACCCCAACTGGCTGATTTTTAAATTTTTTTTTTTTTTTTTTTAGAGATGGGGTCTCACTGTGTTGCCTAGGCTGGTCTTTAACTCCTGGTCTCAAGTGATCCTCCCACCTGGGCCTCCCAAAACACCTGGATTACAGGTGTGAGCCATTGTGCTCTGCCTATAACTTTAATAATCTGTTATCTGTCTAAAATAATTCAGCTGTTTAGTTTTTGTTTTTGTTTTTTGAGACAGAATCTCGCTTTGTCACCTGGGCTAGAGTGCAGTGGCATCATCATAGCTCACTGCAACCTCAAACTCCTGGGCTGAAGCAATCTTCCTGCCTTATTAGCCTCCTGAGTAGCTGGGACTACAGGTGCGCACCACCATGTCCAGCTAATTTTTCTATTTTTTGTACAGACAGGGGTCTTGCTCTTGCTCAGACTGGTCTAGAACTCTTCAAGCCATCCTCCTGCCTTGGCCTCCCAGAGTGCTAGGATTACAGGCATGAACTAGCATACCTGGCCAGTTTTTTACTGAGAGAAATTCTGGTCTTATTCAGTAATATGGCCTTGAAGTTTTAAGATAATGTTTACCATTAGGACTCTTAGGTTACAAAGAGCATTCCTATAGCCTGGGTTCAATATCAAGAGAACTTTTTTGGTTTTTTAAAATTGCCCCCTCTGCCTTTTTTTTTTTTTTGAGATAGGGTCTCTCTCTGTGGCCTGGGCTAGAGTACAGTGGCATCATCATAGCTCACTGCAATCTCAAACTCCTGGGCTCAAGTGAACCTTAGTCTCCCGAGGAGCTGGGACTACAGGAATACACTACCATCCTCGGCTAATAGAATTGTCTTTTAATTTTTCGTTATTTTTGTATGTATGTATGTATTTACGGGGGGTTGCTTAAACTCAGGTGTGCTGGATAATGCAAATTAACAACGTAGCTTAATGCTCACAGAGGAAGCTGGTAGCACAGGCTGTGATCTTTTCTGTGTTTATGATGTATCAGAAATGGAAAGCAGTTTGCCTCTCAGAAATTGTGACCTGGAATAAAAGTAATGCCAGAGAGAGTACACTGTGTTAAAGATACTCTGGAGTTAAAATTAGGGTAGGTCTGTTTAGAACCTGGGGAATAGGGATAAACATTAGACTGACTGAAGTTGGGAGACTGGTATAAAATTTTTCTTTCACTTTTTTGTTCTTTAAAACTTCAAGTAACAATTTCTGTTATGCTTAAAACATGCACATGGGAATTTGATTTTTCAATGCCTTAAAATACGCAAATTTTAATTAAAACTCTTATACAAAGGTAAACAAAAAAAAAAAAAAAAAACTTCAAGGCCATATTACTGAATAAGACCAGAATTTCTCTCAGTAAAAAACTGGCCAGGTATGCTAGTTCATGCCTGTAATCCTAGCACTCTGGGAGGCCAAGGCAGGAGGATGGCTTGAAGAGTTCTAGACCAGTCTGAGCAAGAGCAAGACCCCTGTCTGTACAAAAAATAGAAAAATTAGCCGGACATGGTGGTGCGCACCTGTAGTCCCAGCTACTCAGGAGGCTAATAAGGCAGGAAGATTGCTTCAGCCCAGGAGTTTGAGGTTGCAGTGAGCTATGATGATGCCACTGCACTCTAGCTGGGGTGACAGTGAGACTCTGTCTCAAAAAAAAAAAAAAAAAAAAAGATAATGTTTACCATTAGGACTCTTAGGTTACAAAGAGCATTCCTATAGCTTGGGTTCAATATCAAGAGAACTTTTTTGGTTTTTTAAAATTGCCCCCCTGCCTTTTTTTTTTTTTTTTGAGATAGGGTCTCTCTCTGTGGCCTGGGCTAGAGTACAGTGGCATCATCATAGCTCACTGCAATCTCAAACTCCTGGGCTCAAGTGAACCTTAGTCTCCCGAGGAGCTGGGACTACAGGAATACACCACCATCCTCGGCTAATAGAATTGTCTTTTAATTTTTCGTTATTTTTGTATGTATGTATGTATTTACGGGGGGGTGCTTAAACTCAGTGGTAAGAAAAGAATTGTCTTTTCATGGATCTTAAAATCCTCCTGTCTTTGAGCCAGTACCACATTTTTATTTAATGACAATATAGGCATGTGACAATACTCATCTCAAAATTATCTAGAACAGCCTCTCCCTTTTATAGTAGAACATCCATTTAATGTTTACCAGAGATTTATTGAACACTTATTTTGTATAAGGCATTATGTCATATGTTGAGAATATAGGAGTGTATAAGATGGAGAGAGTGCCCAGCCTTGTGTGGCATAGAAAAGCTTGTATGTAGTGAGCTGATTTTTAGCTGGGTTTCAGCTTGGCACAACAAGGCCTTTTCTGGTTTAAGTACAGGTCTCTCTAAGGGGTCTGGGAACTAAACAGGATGGTAGGGTTTTACTTAACATGATAGTATTATACGTTAATTTTAGGAAAGCTAAAAGTTACAGATAAACAAAAATAAAATATCACTTATAATCTTACCACTTAAAGATAATTACCATTAATGCTTTGCAATATATACTTCCACACTTTTTTATGTGCATATATGCATGTTTTTTCTTTGCGGTGTAATTTACTTATATCAAATTGCACAGGTCTTAGGTGTAGTTGATGGGTTTTGACAAATGTATACACCCATGTAGCCTTACCCAGATCAAGATAGGGAATATTGCTTCACCCCATGCACTCCCTCATGTCCTTTTCCAGTAAATTCACTTCTCCCAGAAGCAACCACTGTTCTGATTTCCACTACTATAGATTAGGTTTGCTTGTTTCTTAATGTCCTGTAAATAGAATCCTTCAGTATATATACTTTTGTATTTGGCTGCTTTTGCATATTTTTAGAGTTTTAACTTGTTAATGGATAATACATGTACATGGTCCATAATTTTAAAGTTGCAAAGGATATGCAGTGAAGAGTTTCTTTACCACTGCTATTCATCAACCACCTGCTTTCTTCTCTAGAGGCAACCAGTGTTACTGTTTTCTTTGTCTCCTTACAGGGATTTTATATTTGTATAAATATCTGTATAATGTATATACATTTTCTTACCTCCATCTTTCGCACAAATAACATAGTATGCCCATTGTTTTGCACCTTTTTTTTTTTTTTTTTTTTTTGAGACAGAGTCTCACTTTGTTACCCAGGCTAGAGTGAGTGCTGTGGCATCAGCCTAGCTCACAGCAACCTCAAACTTCTGGGCTCAAGCGATCTTCCTGCCTTAGCCTCCCAAGTAGCTGGGACTACAGGCATGCACCACCGTGCCCGGCTAATTTTTTCTGTATATATTAGTTGGCCAATGAATTTCTTTCTATTTATAGTAGAGACGGGGGTCTCGCTCTGGCTCAAGCTGGTTTCGAACTCCTGACCTGGAGCAGTCCGCCCGCGTTGGCCTCCCAGAATGCTAGGATTACAGGCATGAGCCACCGCGCCCAGCTTGTTTTGCACCTTTTTTAAAACTTATAAATACAATCGTTTCCTATCAATACCCAAAAAGCTTCCTTAGTCACATGTATGGCTTATTTATTGCTCATTACATTACAATTTATCAATCAGCATCACATTTTTGGACTTTTAGTCTGTTGCCAGTATTTTGCTACTCCAAACAGTGCCTCAGTTAAAATCCTATGCACAAATTATTTCTCATGGATATGGGTAATATTCTTTTTGCATCCTATCAGGTGGCAAATATTGTCCGGTTGTTTCTGATTTTGTGTGATGTTAAACTTGATCAGTGGATTCAGGTGTGTCACCATGATCCATTGTTTTATAGAGCTCCCCTTAGGGAGGTCTCTGTATTTTCTCCAGCCTTTTGCCTAAGTTTTAGCAGCCATTGGTGATTATTTTCGAGATTTGTTATTTTATCAGGGATTGCAAAATGGTAATATTCTCATTTATTTGTTCCTTTTGCATGTATTGGTTGGAATTCTTCTGTAAAGAACTTTGCTGCATCAACTATGGTTGGTTACATAGTCAAATTCACAGTTGTTGCCTTAGGATGGCCTCCTAGAAATGGACCCGCCTGGGCAAAGGGTTTCTATCAGGGCTTCTTATAATATTGCTCTTAAAGATGTGGTATCAGTATACACCTCTATTATTGTTACATGAATGAAATGCTGTTCATAACTTGTAGAAATAATGAAGAGAGATGGGCCCTAGGAGATGGGCTGGCACAGTAAATGTCTTTATGAATCAGACCTGTCATCCCTTGGTGTCTCTATTTGAGACACATACTGGGATAAATATAGTGTGACACTGGAAATACTTTCTGGTGTTTTCCAGTTTGTTTGCATTGAACATTTATTAATTTTGAAATTAAAAAGACAGTTAAATAATGTTAGGAAAAAACACAGTTACTTTGTATAATATTTGACTATGTATATTAACCATATTTCAAAATATAACAGCCCTCTTAGCTTAAACAATCATAAAAATCTTACTGTTTTTTTCCTTTGCAGTGACATTTCTGGGGGCAAGCCCCTGGAAGTAGAGATTGCAGGGATAGAGTACATGAATGATGATCCTGGCATGGTAGATGTTCTTTACGCCAAAGTCCACATGAAAGATGGCTCCAACAGGTATATTTCTGGAATACTTCTTTGTTTAAAGCAAGAGGTGCCTAAAAGAATCCCTGAAAGTTCAATTCATTTTGATTCCTTTTCTTTGTGATCTTATTGTTGTAAAGAGTGTGTCGATTCCTTTTTTTTTCCCCCATCCCTAATTTCTTTCTTCCTTTTTTAAAAAAATACTAAGCTGATATCTTTAAAAAATTTTTTTTCCTTTGTATTTTTCTTCTTTACCAATAGCATTTCCAGAAGCAGAAAAGCTAGTATCTTGAAAGAGGAATTTGTTGTTAAGAAAAAATATCAGACTTTTCATCTGATAACTGTTGAGACCTTTAGATAATGGATATTGATAGCAATGATCTAGTTTTCATGGAACTCAGTGGTTCCTTAGTGTTTTCCAGGATAAGAGGCAGGAAGGATGGCATTTTAGGGTAGGAATTTCAAATGTGGTATAATACAGATGCAGTGAATACCAAGACAAATGGGGATGAAAACTTTATCAACTTCATAGGATTATTAAGATTAAATTAATCTGTATAAAATGCTTAAAGCAGTGCTTTCACATACTGACATTATCAAAACATCAGTAAATGTTTACTCTTTTTAATTTTCTTCTTTTTTTAAGAGACAGAGTCTTGCTCTGTTTTCTAGGCTGGAACCTCGAACTCCTGCACTCAAGGAGTCCTTCTGCCTTGGCCTCCCAAAATGCTGGGATTATAAACATGAGCCACCACGCCTGGCCTCTTTTTGATTTTTAGTATAACTGCACCTAGATCCCTCCTAGGAATTCTCAGTCTTCAATCCAGGCTATTTCTGAGGTTGGCCTAGGCATCCAGAGCCCTTTCCAGTGTTAATGCCATTTATCAGTCTACTCAAGGCCTTTGGTGAACAGAGAAGCCCAACTTGAGTTGAAAGTTTGTTTTTATGTGGTCTTTTTATTTAGGGTGGGGTAGAACAGGGCTCACACTGAACCAGAAATGCTGTAGAGAACATCTGAGTCTCTAGGCAGGCCACCAAATCTATTTGCTTTCCTACAGGATCTCTTCTAAGGTTTCTCTTAATTTAAATTGATAATCTCAGTTATGTCTTATCTCAATTCATTTGTAAGTAAATTTTGAGGAAAAAGGAAGAAAAATCGTATAGAATGATATAAGACCTATTTTTTGTCTTCCGTGCCAGATTTTTCTTTTCTTAGATACTTGGCATATGCCTAAAGAACATACTAATGATCCTACCTTAAAAACCAGGGGCACATTGTTACTTAACAGGATATCATATAATAGCACGTTCTTCAACATTTCTTTTTTTGTTTTGTTTGCTTTTTTTTTTTTTAGAACGTGTTTTGTAATATCGTCAACATTTCTATCAGGCTAGAGTTTGATATTTGGTATGGATCATTTACTTTATGTTCTAAGTTATAACTATCCAAATGCCTTCACAGTATTGTAGAACTGCTGTGTACCATGTAAGGGTGTTTTGAAAAAGCACAAACTGTGTTTGCTCTCGTACCACACCAGTCAACACAGAAGACTTATGTGACCCCAAAATATGTGGGGATTTCTCCCCACCAACAAGCAAGCAATCAGCTCTGCAGTGGACACCAGTTAGGTGTCCTCTAATGTAATTCTGACACTGTCTATCTGGAGATAGTGTCAGATCTCACAGGGTGAGGGCTCAGTCCCGAGGACTGTGTCTTCCTTCAGACACCAGTAGCATGTCCAGGCCTTCAGAAGTTCTGACCAATCAGCTTCAAGTTGCGGTTCCCACAACTCCCTCTTTGGGTTTGATTAATTTGTTGGAGCAGCTCACAGAACTCAGAGAAACGTTTACTTAAGTTTACTGATTTATTATAAAGGATATTACAAAGGATACAAATGAAGAGATGCGTAGAGTGAGGTATAGGGGACAAGGTGTGGAGCTTCCATGCCATCCCTGGGGACACACCACCCTCCTCCACCTGTTCTGTTTTCTGAACCTAGTCCTCTTAGCTTTTTATGGACAACAGTGTTGAAATGTAATTAGCTGCCAAATAGCCAACATCTGAATAGTTTGTTGGTAATTCTTTCAAGTAAAAGTGGTGTTCCATGGACCGAAAGTAGTTCAGCTCACAAGTCAGACAGCCATCTATGTAGGTATACAGACCAAGTGCTTTATATACTTACTGCCAATTTCATCACACAGGATATTAAAAAGATGTGCACTCAAGGGCAGAGATTTAATTAAATATATCATTTTTACTGCTTTATCAAGGATAAATGAAACAGACTTCTTAAAAAAAAAGTAAATGTATAGTGAAGAATATACTACTCCTACTATAGTTTGATGCCACTGCTGTAATTCATGCTAAGATGCTAGTAGTTTTACCTACCATTGCTTTTGTACCATCAGTGCAAATGTCATCCCAGTAAAACAGGCAAATAATGTCAACCAACAACATTTTTGAGTAATTCCCATCTCTCTTACTGCTCTAGTTTTTTGTTTCTATTGTTCTTTTTTCTTCATGAGGAGAGCCATGTTGATGTTATTTCAAAAAGATTTATAGGCCGGGCGTGGTGGCTCATGCCTGTAATCCTAGCACTCTGGGAAGCCGAGGCAGGAGGATTGCTCGAGGTCAGGAGTTCGAAACCAGCCTGAGCAAGAGCGAAACCCCCTCTCTACTATAAATAGAAAGAAATTAATTGGCCAACTAATATATATAGAAAAAATTAGCGGAGCATGGTGGTGCATGCCTGTAGTCCCAGCTACTCGGGAGGCTGAGGCAGCAGGATTGCTTGAGCTCAGGAGTTTGAGGTTGCTGTGAGCTAGGTTGATGCCACAGCACTCACTCTAGCCTGGGCAACAAAGTGAGACTCTGTCTCAAAAAAAAAAAAAAAAAATTTATAAATTCCCCTTTCCAGATATATGATATCTGAGGGACTTATTCACCTCTTATTTAATTTTAAAACTATTTGAATGCCTCCTTTGTTCAAGGTATTTGCAAGGCTGTGCAAATTGATACAGAAACAAGTAAGACATGGCTGTTTTTAAAGACCATTCGATCTTTTATGTTTCTTTGTGTGAAAAGAGACAGCTCAATACAAGGGCTGTGTTGTAATAAAATACATGTTGTAATAAAAATACAAATGCTCCACTTTTTTTTATATGCTTTCATATATAGTATTTTAAATAAAAGATTCCCTTAAAATGATTGACTGTAAAGTGCCTGACCTTTAATAGAATGGAACCTTTTAGATCAGATTTTTCCTCTGGAAACAGAGCTGGGACAGTGGAGCTACATTTATTGATGCATCTTTGGTTTGGTAAAGCATGACCAGTAAGGAATTTGTTTAAGGAAACTTTTACTCATTAGCTAGTAGTGAGATGTTAGCACTGTTGTGCTGAACACTATGGCTATTTCCCTCTCAGAAGAATAGTTTTCTTACTTTTTTTTTTTTGAAAGACAGAATCTCGGTCTGTTGCCCTGGGTAGAGTGCAGTAGTGTCATCATATCTCACAGCAACCTCAAAATTCTGAGCTCAAGCGATCCTCCTGCCTCAGCCTCCTGGAGTAGCTGGGACTACTAGTATGTACCACAACGCATGGCTAATTTTTCTATTTTTAGTAGAGATAGGGTCTGCTCTTGCTCAGGCTGGTGTCGAACTCCTGAGCTTAAGTGATCTGCCCGCCTCGGCCTCCCAGAGTGTTAGGATTACAGGCGTGAGCCACCTCACCTGCCCGGTTTTCTCACATTTTACTGAGAACACAGAGTCACTTCATCAACTTCCTCTTTTTCCCCTCACAATTTACCTGTTTTTATCTTTTCATTCTTTTTTCTGAAGGATGGCACACGTTCACTCTGATGAGGCTAATACCTTTACTTATTCTCGTGACCTCATTTCTTCTTGTCTCCTCAGATACCTGGCACCGATAGTTATTCCATCCTGTGTGGCACTGCCAGTCCCCCTTCCCCTCAGGCAGTTGGCAGTCATTAGCATTACACTGGGGTGAGGCTGTGATGGGGAGGCTAGGGCTGCAGAGATGGGAGGGCACCTCTGCCCACGGATGGGCAAATTTACTAAAGGAAGGTTTCACAGAGGAGGTTTCTTTGCCAGAGGAAGAGTCTGCAGGCTAATGGAGTAGCATTTTAGGGAAAAGGGATAAATAACAAGTGCAAAGTCACAGAGGCATAAACGAGCACATTTTCTAATAGAAAGTGTGAGGTGGGCGATGAGGCTGCAAAGTAGGCAGGGGCCAGATCCAGGAGCACTGTTACATGCCACGTAAAGGGAGCTGGATTTTCATTTGGTCATTTGTTCATTCAACAAAACTTATTGAAAGCCCGCTAGTTCCAGGCGCTGTTGTAGGCTCTGAATACAGAGTGTAAAGCCAGGCACAGTCATTGCTCCAGTGTAGTTTACAGACTAACAGGGAATACAGACACTAGCAAACAACATAGAAAATACAGTTGCAAAGGGAGATAAAGATTGAGCAGGGGGAAAATCATGCTCTGTGACAGAGGGAAAATATGACGGCAGTTTAGATTGGGGAGAGCAAGGTCAAGGAAAGCCTCTCTAAAGAATTGATACTGAACTGAGATCTAAAGGAGGGGAAGTTTGCAGGCTAAGGGTGATGGGAAGACTCTTTCCACCTTTTATTCTAGGCAAAAGGAACAACAGAGCAAAATCCCCAAGGCAAGAAAAAGCCTAGCAAATTCCAGGTACGGATGGGGCATGAGGAAGAGAAGTGGTGATGTAGATGGCTATATGAAGAAATTAGAGGAGCTTGGATTAAGGCAGAAGCAGTAGATAAGAGGAAAAAGAGTAAATAAAAGCAGAATAAATAAAAAGAAATCCATACCTAAATAAATTATAATGGAACTACAGATCACTAAAGACAAAGAAGATCTTAAAAGAAGCCACCTACAAAGGATTGACAATTATAATGACAGCAGACTTCTCAATAGCAACAACAAAAGCCAAAAGACAGCAGAAATATATTTTCTAATGTTGAAAGAAAATAACTGGCAACCTGGAATTGTGTGCTTCAAAAAAAAAATCCTTAAAGAACAAAGGTGAAATAAAGACTTTTATATTAATAGATGACCAAAAACCGAGAGAATTTATCGCTGTGGGATACCCATAGTAAAGGAACTTCTAAAAGATATATTTCAGGAAAAGGAAAACGAATCAAGAAAGTCTGAGATGCAAGAAGGATAGTATGAGATGCAGAAAGCAATAAATAAAATGGTCTGTATAAAACAATTACATTTCAGGAGTGTTTGAAAAAAATGATAGAACTAAGATATCTGCTAACAGCATATAAATCAGGACTAACTAAGTGGAATGAATTCTAGAGTTGAAGCATTCTGGGTTTTTTTTTTTAATTTCAGGGGAGGGATGTTAAGATGTTAATTAACTTTAGACTTTGCTAAACTAAATGTGCATAGTAAAATTTTTAAAATAATCCTAAGAATAGTTTATAAATTCCAAACAAGCAGAGGGAAAAAATTTAAAAAGGGACAAATACACATTCAATCCAGAAAGGGGATTGAAGCATAGAAAAAAATGGAATGAGTAGAAATTAAAAAGTAAAATGATGGGAAGAAGTCCAGATATATAATAATTATAATATATGTTAATGGAATAAACTCGACAGTATAGAAAGAGATTAGACATATGTAAAATTGAGTAATATACTTTTTTATAAGAGACACATCTACATAAAGTTGAAATAATACACAGGAAACTTTGTATTATTGTACAAGGTACTATAATTGTACTAGACAAATACTAAAAGAAAGTTGGCATAACAGAATTAATATCAAACATGATAAGCTTAAAGAAAACATGCATTATTAGCAATAGAGAGTGCTACTATGTATGATAAAAGATTCAGTTTACTAAGAAAATATAAAGAAACTCGTATGAACCTAATTGAATACCCTTAAAGATTAAGTGAAATTTGTATAATTAATTTTTTATTAAGGAGAAATTGAGAAATCTATCTTCATAGGAGAAGATTGCAACATATCTCTCAATTATTGATAGGTCAAGCAGATATAAAGTTAGTAAAGATACAGAATATTTTAACAATTAACAAGCTTAATCTTGTAGTCCTCTCTGGAATTAATACCAACCAATTAGAGAATTCATATTCTTTTCAGGCAAATGGAATAGTTGAAAAAAATTATTACATACTAGATCATAAAGTAAGGCTTAGTAAATTTCAATGAGTTGGTATCTTACAGATCCCTTTTTTTTTTTTTTTTTTTTTGAGACACAGTCTCGCTCTGTTGCCCTGGCGAGAGTGCAAGTGGTGTCATCATAGATCACTGCAGCTTCAAATTCCTGGTCTCAAGTGATCCTCCTGCCTCAGCCTCCCAAGTAGCTGGGACTACAGGGGCTCACCACCACAACTCCTGGCTAATTTTTCTTCTTTTTTTTTTTGAGACAGAGTCTCACTTTATTGCCCAGGCTAGAGTGAGTGCCGTGGCGTCAGCCCAGCTCACAGCAACCTCAAACTCCTGGGCTCAAGCGATCCTGCTGCCTCAGCCTCCCAAGTAGCTGGGACTACAGGCATGCGCCACCATGCCTGGCTAATTTTTTCTATATGTATTAGTTGGCCAATTAATTTCTTTCTATTTATAGTAGAGATGGGGTCTCGCTCTTGCTCCTCTCGAACTCCTGAGCTCAAATGATCCGCCCACCTCGGCCTCCCAGAGAGCTAGGATTACAGGCTTGAGCCACCGCGCCCGGCCTAATTTTTCTTCTTTTTGTAGAGATGGGGTCTCGCTCTTATTCAAGCTGGCCTTGAACTCCTGACTTCAAGCAATCCGCCTGCCTCGGCCTCCCAGAGTGCTAGGATTACAGGCGTGAGCCACCGCATCTGGTCCAGATCACATTTTTTGACCAGAGATAAAACAAGCTTGCCTACGATGACCAAGTTGTTAGAAATAATAAGAGAGTTTATGGTGGGGTGGTGTACGCCTGTAGTTCTGGCTATTCAGGAGGCTCAGGCGGGAGGATCACTTGAGCCCAGGAGTTTGAGGGCAGTCTGGGCAACAGTAACACTCTGTCTCTAAAAAAAAAAATGGAGAAGAGAGTTTAGTAAGGTGATTGGCTATAAAATCAGTATAAAAAAATCAATTGCTTTTCTATACACCAGCAACAGAGAATATCATTTAAAAGAAAACACTATCCATTTACAGTAGCAACAAGAATTATTAGGTAATTATGAATAAATACAACAAAGCATATGCAAGACGTTTTTGCAAAAAAATTCTAACTTATAATTAAATTGGGAGACTGCCTATGTTCAATGATAGATTCAGTTGTCCCAAATGTTTCTAAATATATATTGTTTGCAACTATATACTTCATGTATAATTGAAATAAAAAGTCAGGAACAGGAGAAGGAGGCATTTAAAAGCCATTACTATAGTCCAGTTAAGAAGCAAAGGCCTGAACTAAAGCAATAGCAATTGATACATGGATGCAAAAATAGTAAAATCTGCTAGATTTGACAATTTTCTGAAAGTAGAAAGTTAAGAGTAAGATAAATATGATCCATCATGATTAAGCTCTTTTATCTCAGGAATGCAAAGATGTATTAGGACCAGGAAATCTAATAATATCCTACTTAATAGGTCAAATTAAAAAATAATATCTAAATACATGCCTAAAAGATTTTTGGTGAAATTCAACCTACTTTTTTTTATTAAAAAAATTCAGAAAATAGAAAGATATTGCCTAAAAATATAAAATGAAAGATATTGTCTAATATATCTGTTTTAAATCAACAGTCATAGTGAATGGTAATACATTAGGTTTATTCCTTTTAAATCAGGAAAAAAACAAGGTTGCCTACAATTATCATTAATATATATATTTTATCATTAATATTAAACACATTGTTTTGAAAGTTCTGGTATTACCTAAGCTATAAAAGAGAGAATGGAAAAGAAGACAAAATTGTCATTATTTGAAGATAACATAGTAATCTACTAAAAAATACTTTTAAAAGCTTTAAAATTGATAAGAGATCAGTAAAAGTGTTAACAAGTAGCTGGACAAAGATACATATCCAAAAATTGAATAGTTCAGTGTTTACAAAGTACTAGGCACTGTATTAGACACCATAGGGATATTAAAAAATGGGTAAAATGAGCCTTAAGGAGCTTAAATCTATTCAAGAATTAATCTATTCATAGAAAAACAAATTTTAAAGTATAAGAAAACTAAGTAGATGTTTGATAAGTGACATGAGAAAGTCACTGCTGGTAAAAGTATAAATTAATATAAGCTTTCCAGAAAGTAGGTTGGCCCTTTATTCTAATAATTTTTTACTTATTAGACTTGCTGATTCTCCTTGTAGGAATTTATCCAGTGGACTTAATCAGTAATGTGAACAAATATTTATATATGAAGATATCTATTACAATATTATATATAACAGTAAATACTAGTAACAATCTACATAGCCATCAAAATTTGATTGGTGGGAAATGATCCGCCCACCTCGGCCTCCCAGAGAGCTAGGATTACAGGCTTGAGCCACCGCGCCCGGCCAGCATATAGATATTCTATATGATAGATATTCTGTCATATAAATACTATGGATTGACTAAAGTCTGTGTCTTGGGAAAATGTTCACTATAGAGTATTATGTGATAAAAGGAGATTACAAAACAGTTTGTAAATATATACTTACTTTTCCCTCTCAAAAGTAGGAAGAAAGAGCAAGAGAAAAAGTCAGTCTGGATACATAAAAATCTTACCAGTGGTTATTTCTGGATAGTAAGTGATTTTTTTCTTTTAGCTTATCTGATTTTTTTTAAAACAATGTTGGTATAACAGGCAGTGTTATATTTGTTCAGGTATTACTTAGTATACTTGGTCAGGTGAAGATCAGTAGTGATTAGTGTGTGTTTGTAAGTGGTAGGATTATAGTTTGATCCAGCTCTGTTTGACTGAAAAGCCTGTGCTCATGATAGGGCAGAAAGAGGATATTAAGAATAAGTGGATATATTAATAATTTACTCTTTTGAGAAGTTTGGTGAAGAGAGAGGTGTAGATATGTATGCATTAGAATTAAATTCCAGCTGTGCAGCCCAGCATCACTATACATAGTTTGCCATCTTCCTTTCACAGCCAAGCTTCTTTTTAACATTGTTTTCTCCTATAAAAATAAAAACTTACAGATGGGTAAAGTGAAAATTAAATGGCTCCTTTTCCCTCTGCTCTGTCTCTGGTTACCAGTTTCCCTCCCCAGAACAAATACTGCTGAGAGTCATCGTCTATGCTTATAACTTTACATAAATGGGATCACTTTACCTGTATTTTTTTGTGGCTCATTTTTCTCATGAAATATAAATTTTACATTACTTTTATTTCAGTGTATATATAGATATTATGAAATACTACTGCATCAGTCATTCTAAACTATAGCCTATGTACCATGGCTACACTATGTACCATGTACCATGTACCATGGCTATGTACCATGTACCATGGCAAACACTTCTTTGTTTAAAATCTTCCATTGGCCAGGCATGGTAGCTCACACCTATAATCCTAGCATTTGGGGGCTAGATGGGAGGATCACTTGAGGCTAGGAGTTCAAGACCAGCCCAAGAAACATAGTGAGACCCCATTTTAAAAATCTTCCATCATTTTACATCATCTTTAGAATTAATTAATAATCCTCAGTTTTGCATTCAAGATCTCCAGTAGGATGCTGATTTAGGGTTTCTACTTTATCCCCCACTATCTTGTTCCTGCCCTGGGCCCCAGCCTGCTTCACTAACTTGTCGATGATCCTTCATGTCTTTGTTTAGTCTTGTGACTAAAATTCCCCTCATATTGCTCCTCTTTGTGTCAAAATGCTGTCTGTCTCTCCTCTTGCTACCCTTTCTTCTGTTTCTCAAGTAGACTGTAAGATTCTTAGGGGCATAGAGTACATGTTATTCAGCTTCACGTATCTTCATGTGCCTTTCAAATCATGGCTCATAGTAGATGTTTAATGAATGTTTGTTGTTTATTTAAGTCATTTATTCATTTAGCTGATACACAAAGATGCACTGAATGCAGTTAGCTTCTTGTTCTAAGCCCATTTTCCTTGTAGCCTATTCTCGTCCTAACCCAGCTATAATCTCTTCTGCTTTTTTTGTGTGTGTGTGATGGGCTCAAGCAATCCTCCTGCCTCAGCCTCCCAAGTAGCTGGGACTACAGGCACGTGCCACCACACCCAGCTAATTTTTCTATTTTTTTGTAGAGATGGGTCTCGCTCTTGCTCAGGCCAGTCTTCAACTCCTGGCCTCAAGCATTCCTCCCACCTCGGCTTCCCAAATTGCTAGGATTATAGGTGTGAGCTACCGTACCCGGCCAATCTCTTCCACTTTTAAATTACCGAAAGTACCTTGTATTTATGTTATTACCAAAGTTTGCTTTATAGTCTCATATGAAAATAAAAACAAAAATTTTGTCATCTTAATAGATTATAGATCCGTTAATAACAAGGACTGGACTGTCTTTGCTTAGGTTTTTATTCTTGTAGTTATTAGCATGTCTGTATACAGTGAGCACTCAGGAGGTATTAATTGGATAGAACTGAATTAAACTGGGGGGAAAAACCCAAATAAAAGCCTACAATTTACAGTTTCTAGGGAGTCAGTGACTATTCTGCAGTATAAACTCTTTATCTGTAAAGATGGCTTTGGAATGCTTGAATTTTGTAGCACTTACAGGCCTTTAAGAGCTTAGATTTAATGCAGTAATAACTGGCTTCTCTTTTCAAACCCCAAGTATTTTTTTATTTCAGCATATTATGTGGATACAAAGGTTTAGGTTACATGTGTTGCTCCCCCCCTCCTCGAGTCAGAGCTTCAAGTGTGTCCATCCCCCAGATGGTGTGCATCACACTCATTATGTATGTATATATCCATCCTCTCCTCCTCTTCCCACCTGCCCTATGCCCGATAAATATTATTCCTATATGTATACTTAGGTGTTGATCAGTTAATACCAACTTGCTGGTGAGTACATGTGGTGCTTATTTTTCCATTCTTGGGATACTTCACTTAGTAGAATGGGTTCCAGCTCTATCCAGGAAAATATAAGAGGTGCTCTATCACCATTGTTTCTTATAACTGAATAGTACTCCATGGTATATATATACCACATTTTATTAATCCACTCATGTATTGATGGGCACTTGGGTTGTTTCCACATCTTTGCAATTGTGAATTGTGCTGCTATAAACATTTGAGTGCAGATGTCTTTTTATAGAGTGACTTCTGTTGTTTCAGGTAGATGCCCAGTTGGGATTGCTGGATCAAATGGTAGATCTACTTGTATCACTTTAAGGTATCTCCATATTGCTTTCCAAAGAGATTGCACTAGTTTGCAGTCCCACCAGCAGTGTGAGTGTTCCATCTCTCCACATCCACGCCAACATTTATTGTTTGGGGACTTTTTGATAAAGGTCATTCTCACTGGAGATAAGTGATATCTCATTGTGGTTTTGATTTTCATTTCCCTGATGATTAGAGATGTTAAGCATTTTTTCATGTTTGTTGGCCATTATTCTGTCTTCTTTTGAAAAGTTTCTGTTCATGTCCTTTGCCTACTTTTTGGTAGGGTTGTTTGATTTTTTCTTGATGATTTTCCTGAGTTCTAAATAGATTCTAGTTATCAGCCCTTTATCGGATGTGTAGCTTGCGAAAATTTTCTCCCATTCTGTAGGTTGTCTGTTTGCTCTCATAACAGTTTCTTTGGCTGTGCAGAAGCTTTTTAATTTGATCAGGTCCTATTTATTTATTTTCTTTGTTGCTGTGATTGCCTTTGGGGTCTTCCTTATAAATTCTTTGCCTAGGCCAGTGTCTAGAAGAGTATTTCCAACGTTTTCCTCTAGAATTCTAAGTTTCACACCTTAGATTTAAGTCTGTTACCCAGCATGAGTTGATTTTTGTGAGAGGTGAGAGGTGTGGATCCTGTTTCAGTCTTCTACATGTGGCTATCCAGTTTTCCCAGCACGATTTATTGAATAAGGATTCTTTTCCCCAGTGTATGTTTTTGTCTGCTTTGTCAAAGATTAGATGACTATATGAGGATGGTTTTATATCTGGGTTCTCTTTTCTGTTCCACTGATCAATGTCCCTGTTCTTGTCCCAGTCACAAGCTATTTTAATTACTATAGCCTTGTAGTATAGTTCGAAGTCTGATAAATTGATGTCTCCTATTTTGTTTAGGATTGCTTTTCTTATATGGGGTCTTCTCTGGTTCCATATGAAGCATAAAATTATTTTTTCTATATCTGTGAAAAATGATGATGGAGGCCAGGCGCGGTGGCTCAAGCCTGTAATCCTGGCTCTCTGGGAGGCCGAGGAGGGCGGATCGTTTGAGCTCAGGAGTTCGAGACCAGCCTGAGCAAGAGCGAGATCCCATCTCTACTATAAATAGAAAGAAATTAATTGGCCAACTAATATATATAGAAAAAATTGGCCGGGCATGGTGGCACATGTCTGTAGTCCCAGCTACTTGGGAGGCTGAGGCAGCGGGATTGCTTGAGCCCAGGAGTTTGAGGTTGTTGTGAGCTGGGCTGACGCCACGGCACTCACTCTAGCCTGGGCAATAAAGTAAGACTCTGTATCAAAAAAAAAAAAAAAAAAAATGATGATGGTATTTTAATAGGGATTGCACTGACTCTGTAGATCACTTTGGGTAGTATTAACATTTTAACAATGTTGATTCAAAGCATGATATGGTTTTCCACCTGTTTATGTCCTCTGCTATTTCCTTCCTCAGTCAAACCCAAAGTATTATCTAAATGAAAGCTGCTTTAAGAATAAGTCATTCTTTTTTTCATAGCAACCCATATTATTATTATTATTATTTTGAGACAGAGTCTCACTCTGTCACCTGGGCTAGAGTGCCGTGGTATCTGCCTAGCTCACAGCAATCTCAAACTCCTGGGCTCAAGCAATCCTCCTGCCTCAGCCTCCCAGGTAGTTGGGACTACAGGCATGCACCACTGTGCCCGGCCAATTTTTTCTATTTTTTTTTTAGTTGTTTGGCTAATTTCTTTCTATTTATAGTAGAGATGGGGTCTCGCTCCTGCTCAGGCTGGTCTCGAACTCCTCAGCCTCCCAGAGTGCTAGGATTACAGGCGTGAGCTACCGTGCCCGGCCCCATATTATTTTTAATTTGCTTACATGAAAACAAGGCATAGAGAAGCTTTGTGACTCACTCATAAACAGAAAAGGATCAATGAAATAAAAATTGAAAGAATATACTGTTACAAATATGGTGACATTATTCTCAATTATTCTCTGTGACATTAACCTGAAATTTAGTGATTATGTCTAAGTACCCTTAAGTTCTCTTAATAGAATTCCAAAATATTTGCCATTTATGAATTCATTCATCTGTGGATGGTGAAGTTACATTTTCCTTTTTATGCTTTTCTGTACTTTACGTATTTTCTATAATGAATATATATTATTTTTGTAATTGGGAAAAACATTAAGATAACTATGTAAGGAAGCACATCTCTCTTAACTGGTTTCCATGCCTTTAGTTTTTTCCTATGTTTCTTGCTTCTTTAAAACCCTCATTAGTTTCATGGCTACCAAGTAAAACTCCAACCCTGCCTGACCCACAGAGGTCTTCACAACTTGGCTTTAGCCTGCCTTTCCCTTTCTACAGAATTGTTATGAGTCCTCGAATGTGTTTTGCTCTTTCATGTCCAATCTTCTGTTTGCTCAGGACAAAAATTCTTTTAGAATCACCTTCACTTCTTGACTTCAATATACCAGGAAATCTATCACTTCTTACCACCTCCACTGCTGCTGCCCCAGCCACCTGGGTGGTTGCCATCGCCTTCTAGCTGCCTTCCCGCTTCCATCCTGCCTCCACTGCTGTCTGTCCTCCACACAGCAGCAAGATCATGTCATTCTTTTGCTGAAAACCCTCCCAAAGCTCCCCACCTCCCTCAGAGTAAATGCTGACGCCCTTATACTGGTCTGCAAGTTCTTCCTACCTCACTGACCTCATCACTCCTCTCTCCCTGGTTTCACTGCAGACACTGGCTTCCTTACTGTTCCTCAGTCATACCACTCATATGCCTGCTTCGGATGTCTGCATTTGCTGTTCTCTCTCTAGAATGCTTTTCCCTCAGGTCTCTGCTCAAATGTCAACTTTCTCAGGGAAACCCTCCCTGATTGCCCTATCTAAAATAGTACACCCAGCCCCAGTCACATTTCACTCCCTCTTTGCCATTTCATTTTCTTCGTGGCACTTAGCACCCCCGAGTATATGTGTGTGTGTGTCTGTCTGTTGCTTGTCTCCTTCCACTGCGGTATTAGTTGCTTGGGGTGGGGGCTGATTTTGTTCACTGCTGTATTCCTGCCCCCTATGTGCACATCATCCTTTGAGATCTTGTTCTGTGCATTCCCTTGATGGCCTGAGGTTTGATCTTCCTTCTCTATTGAATAATTTCTTGTTGCCAATAAGCATTTTCAACTTTTTCTCCTCATTAAAAGCAAATACAAACAACCTTCCCTCAACTCCATATCTTCTGATTATCAAGGCATTGATTTCTCTCCTTTTTTTCAAGTTTCTTGACAGAGTTATGTGCAGTTTTCACTTTCCCCTCCTCTCTCTGGTTCTTCCCTTGGTCCTCTGTCATAAGACTTCTGTTTCTAGCACATCAACAAAACTGCTTTGACAGAGGTCTCTAATTTTGAGAAATAAGGAGGCATTTTTTGTGTCTTTTCTTTTCATAGTGTTGTCCTGTACTGATTATTCTCTTTTTCCCCCTTGTAAGTCTCCGTTCAGCCTCTCAACTTCCCTTTCTTACTCCTTATCCTTATCAGCTGTCTTTGCTAGTTCCTTCTCTGCTCCTTACGTACAAGTGTTTCGTAGGGCTCTGTTTCTAGCTCTCTTCTTGGTTTACTCCAAATCCCACCACCCCCATGACTCCTCTCCCATGCTTTTAACTGCTGTTTGTGTACTGATGATTCCTAACTGGGGAGTTTAGATTTTCCTCTTAAGCTCCAGGCTTGGATTTTCATCTTTCTTCCACTGTCTTGTGCCACATATGCAAAATTATATACGGTATGTTAACCTTCTCCCCAAAACAACACAGCGTGACAACAAGCAGATGCTTCTCCACAGCTCCCCATCTTGGTTAATGACCCACTTGGTCATTTAAGGCAACACTTGGGAATCTTTCTTAACCACTTCCTCTCCCTTAACACAGCCATATCTGAATGGGCACCAGCCTCTCTCTCACATAGCTCTTTGGAATCCATTCCCTTATCTAAGTTCTCACTGTCTGCTACAGTTTAGATCTGCATCATTTTCCTCTTTATATGCAGTTCTTAAGAGCATGGACTCTGAAGCTAGACTGTATGCATTCTGATTTTGGATCTGCCACTTAGTAGTTTTGTGACCTTGGTCAAATTCATCACTTCTCTGTGCTTTAATTTGCTTTTTGGTAAAATAGGGATAATAATTTGTTATGAGGATTAGATGATTTAACAGATACAAAGTGCTCAGAACAGTACCCAACACATTGTTTTTGTTGTTATTTGGTCTATTGCAGTAGCCACTTAGCTGACCTCTGTATGGCTGGTCCCTTCCCCTTCTAAAGCATTTTCCACTCTGCCACAGAGTCAGCTTTCAAAAATGGACATTAGACCACATCATTCTCTTTTGAAAGTCTTTTGGTGGCTTCCCATGGTCTGACCGCTACTTATAGATCCAGCTCATCTCTAATTGTCCTTCTTGCACTGTCATTAAATAATTGGCAGTTTTCCAAATATGCTGTCATCTTGCATGCCTTGGCATCTTTGCATGTGCTGTTTCTTCTTCTGCTTCAACTGCCCTTCCTGCCCTAGTTTTATTTGCAAATCTTTAATGATCCTTCAAGACCACCTTTAAACCTCCTGTGGAAACCTGGCCCTCTCCGTGTAGAGTTGAATAGTCCTTCACATTCACCATAACATATTGCAATTACCCATTTCCCCTGTCTCTCTGTCTTCTTGTCAAGACAGTGACCTCCATGATGGGTCTGAAGCCTCTTCCTCTTCTGATGCAGGGCTTTGAAAAGTGATTGGCACAGGGCAGATGCTTTGTAAACATTGTTGGATTAGTAATCATGTGTTCAGGAATTTATTAAGATTTCTGTACTTCTTTTCTTCAATTTCTCCAGGCTGCAGGAATTAGTTGATCGAGTGCTGGAACGTTTTCAGGCATCCGGATTAATAGTGAAAGAGTGGAATAGTGTGAAACTGCATGCTACAGTCATGAATACACTATTCAGGAAAGACCCCAATGGTAAGTCTTCCATAGAACTATAGCACCATTTGTGATCAGCGGCCTTGTGGTATCCCTGAGGTTTAAATAGAATGGACTGTCTCTGATACATCTTCTTTTTTAGCTCTATTAGCTTGTTTTGAGGAGCATAGTAGATATGGGGAGGGACATATCTAGTCTGGGACTCTGGCTACTAGATCTTTTATTTCTGTCACACATAGGGTTACCAGATTTAGCAAACAAAAATACAGGATGCCCAGGTAAATTTTAGGTAAACAATGAATAATTGTTTAGTATAAGTATGTCCCATGCAATATTTGTTGGCTTTCTTTGAAGAGAAAAAAGAAGAAATGAAAGTTAGCAAGTAAAAGTAAATGTTAGACCAGTGGTTCTCCCCTGGGAGCGATTTTGCCACCTCGCCGCCCAGAGGACATTTGGGATTATTTAGAGACATTTTTGGTTGTCACAGTTAGGGGACTGGAGGTGAGTTGCTACTGGCATTTAATGGGTAGAGGCCAGGAATGCTGAGTGTTTAACACTCTGCTTTGTGCAGGATGGCCCTCTATGACAAAGAATTATTCTTCTCAACTTGTCAGTGGCACCAAGGTTGAGAAACCTTGTGTTAGAGTAATAATTTTTCTTCACGGAATCACAGCCTTTGGATAAGAATGCCTTGTTTTAATCCTTGATTTGGGATAATTATTTATTTCAACAGGATTCTTTTTTTTTCTATCCCCACCTCCAAAGTGAAAACTTCTCTAGCACATTCAGCATCTGATCAGGAGGCATAAATTCAAGCTCTATGCAACTGTTCCTTCTAAGATCTGTTGTTTAAAATATACTAGCACCAAAACTGCATATTCAGGTTTTATTTCCTTTCTTAGGGCTCTGACCTTTGTTTTAGAAAATCTAGGTTGGAAAAAGACTTTATCAGAACTTGAACCAATTGACTATTTGTGGATTTTTAATTTAGGACAATTTCTGTCTCTTTTTGTCAAGGTAGATCTTTTTACTTAAAAGATCCCAAGTGGAAATCATTTAATATAATTCCATTTGGTTAGAGCCATTGTAGGACCAATAAATATTAGCTGTCTAGTTATTAGTTTGGAAATGTCAATGTTTTATGATACTATACTGAATTTTATTTAAGACTTTTCTAAATAAATCAGTTTTGCCTTTGAAGAGCACTAAGACCAAAGGAGGTTCAAATGATGCAGTCAAAGTCTATAGACTCTTGTTTGGGTAGTTAATAGAACCCAGAGCTTTGAACTTGTGCTTGTTCCAGTGGAGCATATTTCTTTCATTTGGATAGTAGTACTGCAGAAGGTTGGAATATTTGAGATATCTATGTATTATAATGTAGCTTGTCCAGTAGAAACATTCACCTAGGTTTATGCTATTATTTTATTATTGTTTATTATTTTTTATTTTTTGAGACAGGGTCTTGCTCTGTTACCTGAGCTAGAGTACAATGGCATCATCACAGCTCATTGCAACCTTAAACTCCTGGGCTCCAGCGATCCACCTGCCTCAGGCTCCTGAGCAGCTGGGACTACAGGCACATGCCACCATACCCAGCTAATTTTTCTTTTTTTTTGTAGATACAGGGTCTCTCTGTGTTGTTCAGGCTAGTCTTGAACTCCTGGAGTCAAGCATTCCTCCTGACGCAGCCTCCCAAAGTGCTAGGATGGCAGGTGTGAGCCAGTGCCCAGCCTGCTTATTTTATTTTGGATAGTCATTTTTATTTTGGAAAACCCAGTGAGATCCCCTGAGGTGATATATGTTTTAACATCATTATGTGTAGGCAGTTTCAGAACTCTAGAGTATACTTTAAATTCATTGGTTCAGATGACATATTGTATCTAGCACCCTACAATAGAACTTTCTGTGATAACAAATATTCTGTATCTGTGATGGCCAGTATGGTAGCCACTAGCCATATGTGATCATATTTTTATTTTTTGAGACAGAGTCTCCCTCTGTTGTCTGGGCTAATGGGCAATGGCGTCAGCCTAACTCACAGCAACCTCAAACTCCTGGGCTCAAGCAATCTTCCTGCCTCAGCCTCCTGAGTAGCTGGGACTACAGGCATGCACCACCATGCCAGGCTAATTTTTTCTCTATATATTAGTTGGCCAATTAATTTCTTTCTATTTATAGTAGAGACAGGGTCTCGCTCTTGCTCAGGCTGGTTTCGAAACTCCTGACCTTGAACGATCCTCCTGCCTTGGCCTCGCAGAGTGCTAGGATTACAGGCGTGAGCCACTGCGTCCATCCCACATGTGATTATTAAGCACTTGAAAGGTGGCTAGTGAGGCTGTGAAGGTGAACTTTTACTTATATTTAACTTTAATTAATTTAAATTGAAATACCCACATCTGGATAGTGGCTACTATTTTGGACACTGCAGGTATAGGTAATATTTCATTAGATACTTAATAGCTATCATAAGTGCATTTTGCATTTGTCTTAGTCTTTAAATCTCTGTTCAGAGCTCTTAAACCTATTTCATATTTCATTATTAATTAGTCTCTTAATGTAGAAAGAGTTCAATTATGTTGGCATCTATATATTCTAAATTGTGTGTATCCAAGTATATAGTTACAGCTTTATATAAGAAAATGTTCTGTGTTCACAGTCTAGTTATCCCTTCCTACTTACAGATTTTCAAAATATAATTGCTTTATTGAGATATAATTCACACAGTATACAATTCACCTATTTGACATGTGCAAGTCAGTGTTTTCAATATAATCAAAGTTGTGCAACCATCACCATGATCAATTTTAAAACATTTGAATCACCCCCAAAAGTTACTTTATACCCACTGGCAGTCATTCCCCATTTCTTCCTCCCCAGCCCTAGGTACTTCCTGTCTACTTTCTGTCTCTATAGATTTGCCTGTTCTGAGACATTTTATATAAATAGAATCATACAATATGTGATCCTTTGTGATTGGCATCTTTCACATCTTTCATAATGTGTTCAAGGCTCATCCATGTTTTAACATGTATCAATACTTCATTCCTTTTTATTACTGAATAATATTACATTGTATGGAAATACCACATTTTATGCATCCATTCATCAGGTGATGGACATTTATGTTCTTTCTGTTTTTTAGCTATGATGTACAATGCTGCTGTGAACATCATATGCAAGTTTTGTGTGGGCATGTTTTCAGTTCTCCTGGGTATATACCTAGGAGTGGAATTTCTGGGTCATGTGGTAACTCTGTGTTTAATCTTTTGAGGGACTGACAGACTGTTTTCTAAAGTGGCTGCACCATTTTATGTTCTACCAGCAGTATATGAGCATTTCGGTTTCTCCACATCTTTGCCAACACTTGTTACTACATCTTTTATTTTTTTGTAGCCATCCTTGTAGGTGTCAAGTCGTATCTCATTTTGGCTTTGATTTGCATTTCCCTGATGGTTAATGCTACTTATAGATTTTGGACTTGTCATTAAACATGTCAATCTTCAAAAATGATTTCTGCTTTTTAATTGGTATTTATTTGGTATTAATTTACTTATTCTTTTACCTTTTTGGTTTTTTTTGAGACAGGGTCTCACTCTCTTGTTCTGGGTAGAGTGCAGTGGCACCAAGATAGCTCACTGCAGCCTTGAACTCCTGGGCTCAAGCAATTCTCTGGCTTCAGCCTCCTGAGTAGCTGGACTACAGGCATGCGCCACCTCATGTGGCTAATCTTCAAATTTTTTTTAGAGATGGGGTCTTGCCATGTTGCCCAGATTGGTCTCAAAATCCTGGCTTCAAGCCATCCTGCCTTCTTGGACTTTGAAAATGCTGGGATTACAGGCATGAGCCACCATGCTTGGCCTATTGTTCTTTCAAAACTTCACATATCTTAAGTTGTGAAATATACATGGGATTAGGACCTTTGATTAAGAGCCTACTTCTCATTAGGGAAATAATTCCATAGTTACCCATGTGTAACACCAGTGTGCTAACTAAAATGCATTATATTCATGGAGTTGTTAGAACTGTAGATTTATTTTGTCAATTCTGACCTGGTTCTCTCTATACCTGTATAAGTAAAAGAACATTCTCAAAGGTGGAAATACAAATATTTTTGAATGTCTGTCAGCAGGCAGGAAAGGATTAATATTTTAGGAAATATTCTGAGAGTTAAATAATTCTTGAGGAAGCTTTGAATTTTTTCTACCCTGGACTCTTCTCTGTGTTGAATTCTACTTGAAAAGAACATGAAATGATGTTATATTTTTTCTCTCCTGTTTCCCTTTTCTTTGATATTTTTTTCCTTGAAAGCTTTAAGAACATTTTTTGGGATATGAAACCTAAATTGACACAAGAAGGTAGAGCACAGCTTTGTTTAGGCCAAGGTCATGGATTTGCCACATTCTTAGAGTGTAGATTGTCTGTAAGGATACCTTTGATTGCAACTAAAGGGCTCTTTTTCCTTTAGGGGGAGTCCTTAAATCAACCCAAAGCATAGTGTTTGTGTCAAAACTCAGCGGTTTTGACTAGTTAATATGCGAACTATTGTGTATGTTTATATATTTAAAATTATGTGCAGACTATCTTGGGTTTGTAAACTGTAAAGAACCTTTGGAAATCACTTAGTCTCGACCTCTAACTTTGTCACTGAGGAACTGAGGCCCATGAAGAAATCATTTGCCTAAGAATGTGTTAGTTGCATAGTTAAGAAGTGCATACAGGGAGTACTTGAAGAATGTTGAATGAGTAAATGTATATTGAATGAGTTGATGACAGAGCTGGGACTAGAAGCCACATTTCTTGACTCATAGCCTGATGTTTTTTCTTCCATGTTATGCCCCTTTTCAGGTAGCACATGGAAATTTTGCTAGTTGTACCTGTGTACCTATGGAAATCTAAGAGAAAACAGATAATTAACCTAAGCTTCTCTTCTAACATTATCTTTGGAATACTTACAGCTGAAGGCAGGTACAATCTCTACACAGCGGATGGCAAATATATCTTCAAGGAAAGAGAATCATTTGATGGCCGAAACGTTTTAAAGGTCAGTATGAAGCAGAATGAATTGGAAATCCTTTGGCATGTGTCCTAAATAAGGGAGGAAAACAAGTTGTTTTCCTTTTAACATAGAATATATTTTTCTCATGCTTCTCAGGAGGATTGTTGATTGAAAGGGCTGTTAAAATTTTTTTCTTTTAATTTTCTATCGGAAAAGAGAAGTCCTCTTGACTCTGATAAGGCTTTGACACTCTAGAGCAGCAGTCCCCAACCTTTGTGGCACCAGGGACTGGTTTCATGGTAGATGATTTTTCCATGGATTTGGGGGGAGGCAGGGGTTGTGGAGCTCAGGTGGTGATACCAGTGGTCAGGAGAGCAGCTATAAATACTGATGAAGCTTTGCTCCCTTGCTTGTCAGCCTCTTGCCTCCTGCTGTTGGACCCAGTTCTGTTTCGTAGGGTGAGGGGGCAGGGGGCGGGTGGGGGGGGCAGTGTGGAGCTCAGGAGGTAATTGATCAGTGATTCATGGCCCTGGTTCCTAACAAACCACGAACCAGTACTGGTCTGCAACCTGGGGATTGGGGACCACAGCTCTAGAGTACTTAAAGTTGGTGATTTAAGAAACAATTAGGTATCCCAACTACTTGGATCCATAGGAATAAGCTGATTTTTAAACTGGTAAGTGTTACTCTGTATTTACCTATGAAAGTTTAACTTTACATTTTTTAAGTGGAAAATAATTGTTTGTCTCATTCTAGTAGATTTTTCTCTTTACCCATAAAGTCACTGTCTGAAATTGCTTTATAATCTATTTTTACTCAGGAACAGCCCATGTCCTAAAAAGTAGGTGGTCTATTTCTGACTGCTGATGCTTTACTTTTCTGTGTTGAATTAATCTATGAAATTTAAATAAAAGGGGTTCCTCAGAATTGCATTTATCTTTCTCTCACAGGCTACATTCTGTAATATTCATGATTTATGCCCTATCAGGTTAACATGCCATTGTTCCTCCAGGCAGAAAGAAACATAAGTTGATACTAATGGAGAGGTTTGATTCTTCATTTCACTTGTTCTGTGATGATTTAGGTCAGACATTTTCAAGGCCATGGGTGTTTTTCAGAGGTGGAGAAGAAAGTATATAATAACATCAGAATAAGCTTCAGCTTTAGAAATGCTTTCTCTTTTTCTTTCTGTACCCATCCTCCATTCCCTTATCTTGTCACTTTACAGTCTTCTTGCCAAATGCCTAATGTGACCACATTGCCTCTAATTAATGACATCACTCTTCAGCAGCTGTGAGCTTCTTACCACAGAGCCCAATAGGGCATCCCAGCTCCCACATTGCAGAGCTGTGTTGATTCCTTCCTTTCCTTGATATCTTATCTTTCTTCTTTTTGAGTGGTCTTCTTGTTTTTAAAGCAGCTTTGGATTTGAGTGGCAGGTGGCTAATGAATTCACTGTAGTTAGCTTTACTGTTTTTCCCAGGTCACTATTTTAGTGTGATATGAATCCTTTTCCTCCTCTGTCTCTGCTCTTTGGGGATTTTCTGATATCACTGTCAATTACTTTGCTTTTTGTTGTCATTGATTTGATTAAGAAAGAAAATAGTCTAAATGGGGAAAATCATCTTTAGGAATGGTTCAAAGCCAGCTTGGTTGTCAGGGAATTAAAACTGAAGCCTGGTGTGTTGGTATAAGTTAGGTGTGAGGTGTTCTAACATCTGTAAGAAGGAGGTAATTACAGAGAACCTGCCGGGTTGGCTGTATGGACCTCTCACTTGGTATGGAATTTCTCTCATTCTGGAAAAGTCCATTTCCCATTTAAAAACGCTTTTTCGTGAAATCTTCTAAAACGCCCCATCTGTGGCATGAATGTGGCTCCCTCTAGTGTTGATAAGGGCTTGCTATATCAGTAGTACCCTCACTGTTAATAATTCATTCCTAATCAGAGCCTGAATAGAGCTGGGCCCAGCTAGACACTTGGAGACCAGTTAGTTCAGTTCCCCACTTTAATCTTTGACATGAGATCCACTAAGTTAAAGTGACTTACCAAAGGTACTGCTAGTTGTAGAGTCTGAATCAGAGCAGAAAAACTCAAAACTTGTAAATTTTGCATTGTTTCTGCTGCCTCCCATAAAGATACTCAGTGCTTGGGTAGAGATCATTAGATATTTGAAATTGGAGATCTGTCTAAACTGGGATAACATCTGATTAAAGCTCATTTCATAAATGTTGGGTCAGTGGGTGTGCCAGTTAGTCTAAAACCATGGCTAATTAAGAATCTGACTTTTGTATTCAATATAATACTAACACTAACAGAAATATGTATTAGCTGTATACCATCTGTCAGACCGTGTGCCCTGAAGATAAAACATTCATTATGATGCAATTCCTGCCTTCCAGGAGCTTCCCATCCTTGAGGGGTACAGACAGTTAATAGGCAATTACAATATAAAATGATGCGGGCAAGTGTTGAAAGAGAAGTACCTTTGAACACAGTTATGACAAAACATCCTTTTGTATAATCTCTAATATTTTACTCCTTAATTCCAGAAAATATAATCTTTCACCTATGTTCAATCAAGGGAATTAACTTCTCCTTGAGAATAGAGGTAAATCGTGGGTTCCAGCAGTTTACCCCAGGATAGATAATAACTACGTTTGTGAAGTAGCTGTAGTCAGCCCACCTTTTGGCATTATCACAAATGTACATGTCTTTCTCAACTAAAACATGAGAACCGATGGCCCCTGAAGCTCTTAAAATAAAACAAAAAAAGGATTTAGAAAACCAGTGGAAAGTGTGTGTGTGTGTATAGTTTTGTACCATATGAAATTATTCTGTTTAGAAAGAAAAAAAATCAATTTCACTAACAACATAGGGGTTGACTTGGAGTAAACAGAAAGGTTAACTGCATTGGCTGTTAAGGAGCCTGAGCGTATGTGTGCAGCATATTAATAGCTACATAGGCCAAGGATCAGGAATGCTAGAGATGGGAGGCAGGCTTGGAAAAAAAAAATCAACTTCATCTACTATTCAGAGAGAAGCAAAATAAGAAAGAAAGTCATTGCTCATTGCTGTAAGAATTTAATGAGTAACAGCCAATTGCTATTCTACTCCATGAAGAAAATTGGTTCTTTTGGCTCAATATAATATTATGTGTTCTGGGTGCCTTAATAAGAAGAAAAAATCTCTAATGACTTTTGGAGGTGGAAGTCACATTTTTCTTTTGTACAGCTTTTTTGAGGGTTGTTGCAGCTGCAATAGACTAGTGTGTGGTTATTCCTAGCTAAAATAAGAATTTTCTTTCCCTAAGAAAGACTTTGAAATAAGAATTGACAACCAAAGAATCATTCTCCTATGTTATTCAAACCTGAAAGGGAACAAACATAGTCAATTATGGTGGCTTTTTAAATGGAAAACTGACAGCTCCAAAAGGAGGATGCATGAGTGAAGACGACCTAGGTCAAATTAATAGGATGGTGTCCCCTCAGAGAGTTTCTATTTCTCATCTAAGAGATAGCAACAAAGATGCTCTTTGTATAACCACAGGCAGTGATAAACTTGTAATTGGAGAGATCATGCTGACCTAAAGACATACTGTCAGGAAATAACTGCTCCCTTACTGGCTAGAAGTAGGATGGTCATTAACTGCCAGCTTCTGGGGAGAGAAATAATGGCAGTCTGTTTGGGGGACTTAGGAAATGGCCTTAAGCAATACAATCAGTATTCCAAGATTGTGCTCTCAGCAGATTGAACAGGGGTACAATATTAACTGTTCAAAAGCATAGCTTCTGACTGCAGAGTGGACAGGAGGCATTAGAGCCCTAGGTTGCTCATCAGGGAAGGTGATTTGGTGCAAATAAAGCCACAGTTATATATTTGGGAGGGAATGGAAAGTACTATAGGTCCAAAATAGAAGGACACTATAAAAGTGCCATGTCTTTAGACACTTAAAAATCCTGGAAAATATAAGCTAAGTAAAAGAGATGAATTTGTGCCTTTTCTACCTCATGTATAAGAATCTTTAAATTTAGAGAAAGAGGATTGGCAGTATTAAACTATATTAATTTTTAATTACTTTCCTCCAAAAGTATGTTTTAAATCTGTCTAGCCACCTTGAGACTTGAAAGATATGAATGAGAGTCACGCAAGTACTTCATTTTTGCTTTTGTCCCATCTTTGTTCCTTACAGCCTTTAAAGGGACAATTAAAATATCTTAAGGTGACAAAGGCACAATTAAGTTCTTGAACACTCTCAGTGAAGAGGCTTGTTTTGAATGAATATTTTGTCTTAAAGTATTAGAGGAGTGTTGAAAAGATTAATTCTTTTTTTTTTTCTAGGGAAGAGAGATGAGGTTTATTAATAGAACTATGTGGTCACTTTTTAAAAAATTTTAATAAACTTTATTTTTTAGAACAGTTTTAGGTTCACAGCAAAATTGAGTAGAAAGTACAGAGTGTTTCATATACTCCCTGTCCCTACACATGCACAACTTCCTCTACTGTTAACATCTGGCACCACAGTCGTACCTTTGTTACAAGCAATGAACTCACATTGACTCATTATCACTCACCATCCATAGTCTACATTAGTTCACTCTTGATTTTCTTTATTGAGTTCCTCTTTTCAATTTCAGTGATTTCTGTTTTAATTTTTTTTATTATTTCTTTTATATCTGGTTACTTTGGATTTAATTTGTTCTTCTTTTTCTAGTTTCTTAAGGTAGAAGCTTAGATTATTGATTTTACGTTGTTCTTCTTTTCTCACATATACATTTAGTACTATAAATTTCCCTCTAGGCACTGCTTTTGATGCATCCGACAAATTTTGATAATTTGTATTTTCATTTTGGTTTAAAAATATTTTTTTAAATTGTTCTTGAGAGTTCTTCTTTGACCCATGAAGAAATGTTTTACTTAGAAATGTGTGGTTTAATCTCCAAGTAGTTTGGGATTTTCCAGCTATCTTTCTGTTATTGATTTCAAGTTTTATTCTGTTGTGGCCTGAGAACAGACACTATATGAATGATTTCTATTCTTTTAAATTTACTAAGATATGTTTTACGGACCAGAATTTGGTCTGTCTTGGTGAATGTTCCCTATGAGTTTAAGAAGAATGTGTAATCTGCTGTTATTGGATAAAGTATTCTATAGATGTCCAGTGTATCCAGTATGTTGGTGCTGCTATTGAGTTTATGTCCTTACTGATTTTCTGCCTGCTGGATCTCTACATTTCTGATGTAGCGGTATTAAAGTCTTCATCTTTATTAGCGAATTCATCTATTTCTTCTTGCTTCTGTCAGTTTTTACCTTATGTATGTTGACGCTCTGTTGTTGGGCACATATATGGTAAGAATTAATATGTCTTCTTGAAAAATTGATCCTCTTTATCATTATGTGATGCATTTCTTTATTCCTAATAATTTTCCTTGCTCTGAAGTCTGTTCTGTGTGAAATTAGTACAACTACTCACTTTCTTTTGATTAGTGTCAGAACAGTATATCTTTCTCCATTCCTTTATTTTTAATCTATATATGTCTTTATATTTAAAGTGGGTTTCTTGTAGATAACATAAAGGTTTTTTTTAATCTACTGTGACAATCTCATTTATTTATTTAATTTTTTTTCCCCTTAGGCCAAACACGGGTGTCTGAGACAATCTCTTTTAATTCGTGTAAAAATTAGACCACTGATATTTAAAGTGATTATTTATTGATATACTTAGATTAATATCTACCATATATTTTACTGTTTTCTATTTGTTGCCTTTGTTCTTTGTTCCTATATTTGCCTCCCACACTTTTTCTGCCTTTTTTGTTTTAATCAAGCATTTTGTATGATTTTATTCTCTTTCCTTTCATAGCATATCACTTATACTTCTTTTTTTTTTTTTTTTTGAGACAGAGTCTCACTTTATTGCCCAGGCTAGAGTGAGTGCCGTGGCGTCAGCCTAGCTCACAGCAACCTCAAACTCCTGGGCTCAAGCAATCCTGCTGCCTCAGCCTCCCAAGTAGCTGGGACTACAGGCATGTGCCACCATGCCTGGCTAATTTTTTTTTTTATATATATATATTAGTTGGCCCATTAATTTCTTTCTATTTTATAGTAGAGATGGGGTCTCACTCTTGCTCAGGCTGGTCTCGAACTCCTGAGCTCAAATGATCCGCCCACCTCGGCCTCCCAGAGAGCTAGGATTACAGGCTTGAGCCACCGCGCCCGGCCACTTATACTTCTTTTTATTTAGTGGTTGCCCTGGAGTTTGCAGTATACTTTTGCAACTAATCCAAGTATGCTTTCAAATAACACTCTACTGCTTCATGATAGTGCAAATGCCTTATAATAATAGCGCATTCCTAATCTTCCCTCTCCTGTGTCATTCATTTCACTTATATTAATACATAAGCATATATATACACACACACAAGCACACATGATTGCTGTTATTATTTTGAACAAACAATTGTCTGTTAGATGAATTAAGAAACTAAAAGTTTTTATTTTATCTTTATTCATTCTCCAGTGCTTTTCCTTTCTTTATGTAGATCCAGGTTTCTGGTCTGTATCATTTCCCTTCCTTCTGAAGAACTTCTTTTAACAGTTCTTGCAAGGTATGTCTCCTGGCAACAAATTCCCTCAATTGTTGTTGCTTGAGCAAGTATTTATTTCTCCTTCAATTTTGAAGGATAATTTTACAGAGTTCAGAATTCTAGGTTTGCGGTTTTTTTTTCTCTCAACACTTTGAATATTTCACTTCACTCTCTTCTTGATTGCATGGTTTTGGAGGAAAAATCAGATGTAATTTTTTGCTTCTGTATAGGAAAGGTGTTTTTTCCCTCTGGCTTCTTTTAAGATGTTTTTCTTTATCTTTGATTTTCTGAAGTGTAAATGTGATATACTAGGTATATATTTTGGGGGGTCATTTATGCTGGTTGGTATTCTCTGAGCTTCTTAGATGTGTAGTTTGGTGTCTGACATTAATCTGGGAAAATTTTCAGTCTTCATTGCTTCAGAAATTATTTCTGTTCCTCTCTTTCTTCTCCTGGTATTTATATTATGTATATGTTATACTTTTTGTAATTGTCCCACAGTTCTTGGATAATCTGCTCTGTTTTTTCAGTCTTTGTTCTCTTTGCTTTTCATTTTTGGAAGTTTCTATTGTTATTAATATATCCTCAAGCTCAGAGATTCTTTCCCCAGCCATGTCCGGCTACTAATGAGCCCATCAAAGGCATTCTTCATTTTTGTTGCAGTGTTTTTGTTCACTAGTACTTTTTGATTCTCTCTTAGAATTTTTTTTATGTCTCTGCCTACATTATCCATCTGTTCTTACATGTTGTCTACTTTTTCCATTAGAGTCCTTAGCATATTAATCATAGTTGTTTTAAATTCCTTGTGTGATAATTCTAATATCCCTACCATATCTGACTGTTATTCTGATGTTTGCTCTGTCTTTTCAATTTGTGTTTTCTGCCTTTTTCTATGCCTTGTAATTTTTTTGTTGCAATAGGGACATGATACACTGGATGAAAGGGACTCTGATAAATAGCCTTTAGTGGTATGATGGTAAGGTGTGGGGGAGGGGAAATGTTCTATAATCCTATGATTAGGTCTCAGTCTTTTGGTCAGCCTGTGCCACTAGTCTGTGAATGTCATGAGTGCTGCTCCTCCACCCCTCTTAGGTGGGACAGGATGGTTAGAGGGGCCTGAAGTTTTTTTCTTCTCCTATGTGGAAGGCTAGAGGGAGCTAAAAGTGGGCTTCCTCCACATGAAGGGCTAGAGTTTGGTATTTCCCTTTCCCCACTTGAAAGGCTAGAAGGGGCTGGAGTTGGGTATTTTCCTTCCCCTAGGTATATTAGGCTTTGATAAAACCCCAGCAGGTTAGGCTTTGGTAAAATAGTTTCTCCTGAGGATACGCTTTGTTAAAAAGAACAAAGCACTCTGTTTCAAAATGGTTCCTTTTTCCTTCCCTCTGCTGGAAGCAGGAGGAGATTTTTCTCCAGTGTTTGCTGTGAAGACCTGGTCCTGGAGGTAAAACTCACAAAAGCATGGGGTCCTCCCTGTAACTGGTTCCCCTGAGGTTCTTAACTTTCATACTTATCTACACTGAGCCTCTCTCTAGCAGTTTGTCAATTAGTTAGATAGGCTTTCCTACTCCAGAGATTTCTCCTCCTGGCTTTCTGCTCCAATTGTGATTCTCTATATCCACGTGTGTGTCTTTCTAAGTTTGAGGACAACAGTTTGTCCTATGACCTCACTTTTCTGACAGATCTAAGCAGAGCTGTTGATTTTTTAGTTTGTTCAGCTTCTTACTTCTTAGGATAGAGTGGTGACTTCTAAGCTCCTTAATGCTGGACCAGAAACCAGAAGTCTTATAACTTTTTAAAGAAAGATGTTGATGCTTGCAAAGATTAGTATTTAGAAAGTATATTGTTTCACTTGAGGAAGAAAACATTTTTCAAATTATCCAGTTTTTAATTATATAACATTATATACTGTTCTTGAAAATTATGTCTTATTCACTTGGCTCCTCTTTAGATTTTTTTTCTCAAAACTCAAATTTTTCAGAAAATCTTTCCTTGAATGTCTATCACTAAATGTTCCATTGTACTGTGGTAGCAGGATAATGGAAAATTCAATTTAGGATAAAGTTACTATCTCTTGATTTCTACCATAGCTATGGTGTCCTTTTTATATTTCGCTGACTTGAAATTTTAATATTACTTAAATAAAATCACTAAGCAGATGTCATATCCTCTGTAAGCTCTTAATGCTTATAAACTAAATGCAGTTCACTAGGACAGCCTACTATTTTGTCCTAGCTTTTATCTATAGCATTGAAAGCAGTTACATTATTCTTTACAATCACATGAAGTAGGCAGTTGTTAGTGAAAGAAACATACGACTTTCTGAATAATTTCATTAGGAAAATAAAAATGTTATAAAATTAATGTTATAAAATTTTTTATATCTTATATAAAAATATATCTTATACTCAATTAGAATATAAGAGAGTTCTTGGAAATTATATATATACATTCACACATACACATATTCCATCAAGTATTGGAAGAAAAAAAATCAAGGTGTAATCTCTGGCAAATGTTGGAGATAGAAAATATGCGGAGAAAAAAAAAAGAAAATATGTGGGAACACTAACTATTAGGATTCTAAAAGGACAAAATACAGAGACCCTGAGGACTTGAACTTGGATGAAGGAGGCTCTGGACTGGTAGTGCTTTCAGGCATGTGGCAGAAGCAAACAGAAATCCTTTCTGGAGAAGGTACTGTCTAAAAATATTTCTCCAAGGAACTTTTTCCTGAAAAATGGCCAGTACATAGTCAAAGATGACTAGGTATATGAGGAAACCAGTCACAGTAAACAAACTTCCAAAACTTGTAAGTACATGTCATACTAGAGTTAATCAGACTTGAACTAAAAACATCCATGCCTACTGTGTTCAAAGAAAGCAAAGCTAAGTTTAAAATTGTTACTAGGGAATTGGGAACTATTAAAAAAGAAAAGCAATAGAGCAGTTTTAAAAAAGAGCCATATAGAAATGCTAGAATTAGAAAATGTAATAACTGAAATTAAGAGCTTAGTGGATGGGTTTAGCAGCAAATTAGACATAGGTGAAGAGGGAAATAGTAAACTGGAAGTTAGGTCAGAAGAAATTATCCAGAATTCTCCATGGACAGAGGGAAAGGTAAAAATTACAGAAAGAAAATCAGACATGCAGGATAGAGTAAGAAGATCTAACATACATTTAATTGGAGTCTAGGAAGGAGAGGAAAGAGAGAATAGGGTATAGCTGGTAAAAGATATCAATCCACAGATTAAGGAAGCCCAGTGAATTCCAAAAAGGAATTCTGTTAAGTCAGTTTATATTTTACTCTTTCTTTCCTACAACTTGTAACTGAATCATTGGCAACATTAACTAAACCATTTAAGCCCCAGCAGTTTTAGAACTGAATAGCCAAAATTTATTGGCAATATCCATATTACAAAGAAAAAAGGAATTTCAGCCAAAGAATGCTTTTCTTAAAGTAGGTTATTAAAAATGGAAGAAGGATAAAGGTATGCAGGAATCCTTTTATTATCCTTGTTACTTTTTTGGTAAGCGTAAAACTATGTCAGAATAAAAAATTTTTTAAAGAAAGAAGGAAAGATAGACAGACATATACTTAGCGGTTGAATAGGACACTTAACCATTTGTATATAGTCACTGTCCAGAGAAGTTTGTTGAATTCTTGGCTATGTCTTGTTGCAATGTTTAGAATCAATGCAGCTTTGGTTAACTGTTGACCTTACCATTTAATTGGGCCATTTAATTTCAGTGAGTATAAGAATTTAATTGATATAAGGAACAACTTACTAATTAGAATGTTTCCTATTAGAACAAGCTGCTGAGAAGATAGCTGCTTCTTTCATTAGAATGCTTTTTGTTTTAAAGAAGGAGAATCCATTTCTCTAGTCTGATTAAGTACTATAAAGCTATCTTCCTCCATCTTCTCTTTCAAACTGTTCCCTGTTTATTCTCTTCCCAACCTGTCTCTCACTTCTATCATTGTACCAAAACAATACTGTAAAAAAGTCATTGATAGCACTTATTTGTTCAGTGCATTGACCTACTTCCCCCAGTAACCACATTGAGAGTATTAAGCCCTTTCTCCTTCAAATGGTTTTTTTCTCTTGGCTTCAGTGGCAGTTTGCTCCCCTGGTTTTCTGCCTGCCTCTGTATCTACCTTTTTTTTTTTTATTCACTCTCTAATATGGTTACTCCCTAAGGTATTGTCCTTATCTTTCTCCTTTTCTTTTACTGCAGTCTCTTTCTATCCAAATTATATTCATTCTTCAAAGTCCAATACAGATATTACCTCCTCCTTAATGGTAATCCAAGGGCCATCCAAGTCGATGGAGCTCTCCACCTCTTAACTCCTTCCCTCTTCTCCCTACTTTGCTTAGAGACCTCTTATGTGCCTCACAGTGATTAGCAGTGTCTTGTACCTGGCAAGCACTCAGGAAACTTTTTTGGATTGACTGATTATACTGTTTTCCATAGAAATCAGATTTTGGAAGGACAGAGAAAAAAGATTTTTTTGTTATGTATCATTATTAGAACATTCGGTTTGCCAGAGGTGATATTTTTTGTCCCATATTTCATATCATAAACTGTTAGAGCAGGGATCCACAAACTACAGTTTAATGGCCTGCCACCTATGTTTTGTATGGCTCTCAAACCATGAATAATTTTTACATTTTTTAATGGTTAAAAGCACATCAAAAAGGAATACTGTAATGTGTCATGACATGAAAATTATGTGAAATTTAAATAAATAAAAATTTATTGGAACACAACCAGGCTCATTTGTTTACACATCATTTGGCACAGATGAGTAGTTGTGATGGAGACCTTTTTGCCACCTGGCTCTTAAGAAAAAAGGTTGCTGGCCCCTGTTTTAGAGGTTAGTTTAATTTTCTTTTATTTCACCCAACATGTCTGCCTTATGATTAGATATGATGCACTTATTTAATAGACTCTCAAGATACACTGATTATTATGTCATAAAGATTAGTTAACAACAATCTTATTGAATTTGTTTATTTGATGCTTTTCTTTTCTAGCAAATGTTTATCTCTTTTTAAAAATGAGGTTACTCCACAGGACTCTAGCCCGGGTGACAGAGCAAGACTGTGTCTCAAGAAATAAAAAAGAAATTGCAGAAAATTACTGGGGACTTTTTATATTTTTCCAGTAATAGAAAGAACATACTGTGTTTTAAAGGATCTGAAAGACTTCTAAGACATGATTGGGTAATTCATGAGAGCATCAGATATATAAGGAAAAAGTGCAGTTTGAAATGCTTCAGTTTGGTTTTGTAGCTTCTTCTTTTAGTCTATTTAGGGGCAGGAAGAAGGAAGATTCAAATCCAAGCAGTGTTTCACCAAAACTTTTCCTCTGTATTTTTTTAACGTGTTACTTCGCCTGGAAAGCGGAGCCTTCAAATACTAATGAGGGCACCCGAAGATGTGGCTGTTAGTGAAGTGAAACCATTGTTAAAATGAAACTGGAAAACGAGTAATTGGCTGATTTTTGACAGAAGCCAACATCTATTCTGGACAGATGCATTTTTCCCTGTTGCTGTCTGCTCATATGTGATTTTTTGCTCTCTTTGCTCTCTTTTAAATTCATGTTCACAGGTTATTCTTCTTTGCAGTGGTGCTGGAATACTTCCATGTGTTGTTTTGGCTCAGGCAGGGAATGATACAGGATTTGAAAGGAGATCTGGCCAACACAATAACAAGAAATAGGCCAGGCTTTGGCAAAGGCAGTCAAAGTAGAAAAAATTAAGAGGGTAACATTACTTTTCTTAAAATCATTTCTGGTTCTTACCAGAATGAAAAATAAATATTTGGTAATGTTTATTGAATACCTACTAAATATAAAACACTAAGCTAGATGCTTGCTTGGTATATTTGAGGGAAGGGGAATAAATATTCAATTATCTTTGATCTCTCTGATCTTATTCCTATGAATTCTTTGAATGGACTGCTTATTCTTCCTTCCCTCTTTTTTTGTCCTTTTATTCCCTCGCCCCCTCTCCCCCCAACAAAGAGACAAATCTTGCTCTGTCCCCCAGGCTGGAGTGCAGTGGTGTGATCACAGTTCACTATAACCTTGAACTCCTGGGCTCAAGCGATCCTCCTACTCCAGCCTTCTGAGTAGCTAGGACAACAGGGCTGTGCCACTATACCTGCTAATGTTTTTTTGTGTTGTTTTTCTGTAGAGACAAGGTTTTGCTATGTTGCCCAGGCCAATCTCAAACTCCTAGCTTCAAGCAATCCTCCTACCTTGGCCTCCCAAAATGTTGGGATTACAGGCATGAACCACTACACCTGACCTTTGCCTGTTCTTACTGTAGGAAATATTCATCTTTTTTATGTGTTCATATCTAGGTGTCATTTCATATTATTTTAGGTATAGTTCACTGATGAAATGAATTGGGTTATAGTTTACTTTGGGTCCATATATATTTTTTTGTATTGTGATGAAATATACTTAATATTTAACATTTTAACCATTTTGGAATTTACATTTCAGTAGCATTAAGTACATTCATATTGTTGTGCAACCATCACCACTATCGATCTCCAGAACTTTTTCATGATCCAAGATTGAAACTTTGTACTCATTAAAAAGTAACTCTCCAATCCTCTCTTCCCCAGCCCCCAGTAACCACCATTTTAATTTCTGTCTCTATGAATTTGACTGTTCTAGGTACTTCGTATACATGGAATCGTACATTTGTCCTTCTGTGTCTGGCTTGTTTCACTCACCATAATTGTTTTCAAGAATTATCCATGTTGTAACATGTGTTAGGATTTCATTCCTTATTGAGGCTGAATACTGTTCCATCGATGTATATACTTCGATGTGTGTTTATAGTGTAAGCAAACTGGTAGCAGAATGTAAACCTGGATCCAGAGATGGTGACAAGGCACTGTCCCCTTTAAAACAGCCTGTTGGTAGAGACCGGAACAAATGAAACCATGTTAGACTGGGTAGCTTTGTGCTGACAATGTCTAAGTGTTATTCTAAATGTTAGAGGACATTGTTGGAAAGAAGTAAAAGAAACAAGAATGAAGTCCACTATGCCACAAAGTTGTGATGTCATCTTAAGAAATAATGCCCTCTTCCCCATATCCCAGTGATGAAACAATTTAATGCTCAGATGTGAACATTGTTACTACAAATTAAAAGTGAGAAAACAGGCCTAGGGATGTGGCTCATGCCTGTAATCCCAGCATTTTGGGAGGCTGAGGCAGAGGATCATTTGAGCCCAGGAGTTGGAGACCAGCCTGGGCAACATAGCAAGACCCTATCTCTACAACAGATTTTTAAAATATTAGCCAGGTATGGTGTCGCTCACCTTTAAGTCCTGGCTACTCGGAAAGTTAAGGCAGGAATATCACTTGAGCCCAGAATGGGGGACAGGGTAAGACTCCATCTTAAAAAAAAAAAGGAGAAAACAGGGTATAAATCAACCAGAACTCCAATTTAGAGTTTACTCTTTCAAATGTAGGTTAAAACATTCATACCAGAATGATTTAATATTTAAGAAATCAACATTTCTTAAATTTTAGTGGTCTTGCAACTCCTACAGTATGCATGAGAATGATAACCCCATCTCTCTTCCAAGGCCCTTTATTAATTTGATACCTAGCCCATATCTTTGCAGAGGGGAAGGACACCATCTGAACTGGATATGGAAAAGTGTGTGTCATAATCTATAAAGCCATAGTGATCCTCTGCAGGCATGTTTCCTACAGTTCTAACAGAGGATGTGGTATTTTATGTCTTCTTGTCTAATGAGGTGACTTAGTTGAAAATAACTTAGTTGATAACATGTAGCAGCCTCTTTCCCATCTTCCAAGGACCCATTCCAAGCCCAGGAGTTATTTGGACAGCTGTTATTTATGTGCATGCGTACTCTTTCTGTTGTCTGATGTTGCCTAGGGACATCTGATTTGCTCTTGAACTTCTGGATGCTGTCTTCATGTTGGGGAAGTTGGAGTGGAGATGGGCAGAGCCTGATGACTTGTTTGTTCCTCTCTTGCCTCCTTCTATTTCACAGTCTGTGGCCTTGGCACTGTAGTCAGTCCCTTTATGTGGCAGCCTCCCTAAAGCCCCAAAGCCAAGAAGGAATGTCTCTGCTACTGGCCCCTGTGCTCCCCTCCAGGGATTCATTCTGCTGACTTGCACTTCCTTTCTACCGTGTAATATAAAGATCACTTGTCTTATGTTGCATTTGTTTGAGGGACCATTATGAATAATACCTGAGGGAAGATGACTGAACCAGAAATAAGAGCATTAAGAGGCTTCTTCTAAGGAAGAGAATTTGTCTGCAGAAACAGCATCTAGATTAGCTCTGAAAGGGCTCCTGCCCTTGGGGTTGGTGGTCACAGGCTTAGCAGTCTTATCACAGGATTGAAGAGTCTCTGCCAGCCAGCGGCCACCAGGGGCAGTTTTGTTCTGGTAAAGTGGTAATGTCCATGCTCTGTGGCACGGCTTTCTCAGGAGGAAATCTCGCAGCTGTCTGACGCTCAGCAGCTCATCTCTGATGCAGATTCTGTGCGCTGCTGCGGAAAAGGGCAGAGTGTGCTGCGTGTTCCACGATTAGGTGTAGGTTCTCCAGCCGTGTCAGCACAGCCTCTTCTCGCCCCCACCTCCTACTCCCTCCCCATATTTTTCTTGCCACTTTTCAGAATTGAAAGGCTCTGCAGGGAGGGAAAGTCCCTTGGCATTTTGAATATTGAGGTGCTCAGCAGAACTGCCTGGCATCCTGTTTGTGTATAGCAGTTTTAATTCACTCTCTAATAGGTCATTTGGCCTTAGCAGCGGTCTTAAACTTGATAATCCTTACATCAGCAGTGAGGCTCAGGCCAAAATCCAAAAATGCAGCCCTGAGTGATTATTTGAAGGAAGTTTGAAAGCCTCCCTTCCCTGGCACTGTCTGTCTGGTTTCTGCTGGGCACCGCCCTAGGCCTGGCCACTTTTGCTATGAGCATTCCTCCCGCTCACTGCAGCCAAGATAGGCAGGTGATTTGGGAGAGCAGAATGGGCGAGGGACATTCCCTTTCCCATTCTGTGCGAGGAATGCCATCTTAGTGGAGAGAGGACTTGGGGTCTGGGGACACACAAGCATTTTGGTACTGTTGAAATGGAGACAAAAACAGAAGCGGCATGCTGATGGGTCAAAAAATCTCAGCTGTTCCACTGACTTACAGCTTTTTTGCTGCTTTTCTCACGGAGAGGAGGAGGATGGTGATAAAAATTCCTCCTCCCACAGATTGGCCTTGACCTTATTCCTGGATCTGAGGTGCCCCAGGCTTTCTGGAAGTACATTTTGTCCTCTTGGTATTGGCTACTATTAGCTATTATTGTTGGCTCTCACATCACTGATCACTGCAGTTTGCGGTTTCAGATTGAAAACGCCAGAGTTAGGGCTGTATTTGGAGATGACTCTAGGATAGTAACTACTGCCAACCACATTGTCTTTTATTCTGAAGTAAATGTTCCAATTTTGGTCTTTAAAAAATGTTATAGCCCAATGAGAGCAGATAATGATTTCAGAGCCTGTAAGCTGTCCGAGTTCCTAATAAACCTTCTCTTTTTTTCTTTTAAGAAAACTCAATTTTTTGGTTCCTGGAATGATGCATTGGAGATTATAGTCAGTGAGTGACAGTAATAATCAGTGCTCAGAATTCCATCTTATATTATTAAATTACCTTACTGCAGTTACAGAACATCCTTGTAGAGTAGGGGTCCTCAAACTTTTTAAACAGGGAGCCAGTTCACTGTCCCTCAGACTGTTGGAGAGTGTGCACTGTGGGCCCGGGATGAGTCGGCTCCTAAGCAGGACAGGCAGTGGTGGCAAAAACACCTGGAGGGCCGGATAAATGTGCTAGGCGGCCCACATGTGGCCCACGCGGGCCGTAGTTCGAGGATGCCTGTTGTAGAGTATTGTTCCTGTTTAAGATGGAGAAATTGGGAAGGAAGTAGCTCTGTAGTCAGTGGTAGAAAAGCCATGAGAGTCTCTTTTGTCCCCTATCTTAAGTAGAAAAGAAATTTTTATATTTTGTTTCCAGGTGAAGGTGTGTGTGTCTTTGTGTATACATGTCTGTGTGTCTGTGTGTAGAGGAGCATGGCTTACCTAGGATTAGGAGGCTCAATCATCTTTTGTGATGATATTTAGAAAGAATCCATGAGTGCAGCCCGTTTGAATATTTTTTAAGCAGTTGGGAGATTTTTTGACCCCAGCTGTGGTAGATCTCCAGCTCTTTCTTGCCTCTTTGTCCCTCTCACATTTGCTCTCTTCTGGGGTAACCTCATAGTAGAAATCTGGCCTAGAGGAAAAGTACAAGGTATGGGAAGGCTTGAGAATTTGAATTGTGTGGTAACCTGGCAGAAACTCAGAATCTTTTTTTTAGATTTGGGGAATTTTAACAAGCAGAACTTTGAAACAAAACCTATTTGTGGGAAAAATCTTATTTGTGATCCTCATTCTAAGTGAGATTAGTGACATGACATATAAAGAGCCTTGATTTTTTTTCAAAATAGATTATATTTTTCTTTCTGTTATTATCTGTTATTATTCTATATATTATCTTTCTGTTCATTACCAAAAGTCTTATTAATCCTGGACCTAGAGGCCTCTTTCATAAAGAATGCTTCAGAAATATTAGTTGTTTTTCTTTTCTTCTTTTTTTTTTGAGACAGAGTCTCGCTTAGTCATTCTGGCTAGAGTGCAGTGGCACGTCATCTTAGCTCACTGTAACCTCCAACTGCTGGGCTCAAGTGATCCTCCCTCCTCATCCTTCCAAGTTAGCTGGGACTACAGGCGCACACCACCACACCCACCTAATTTTTTTTATTTTTGGTAGAGACGGAATGAAGGGGTCTTGCTTTTGCTCAGGCTGGTCTCAAATTCCTGACATGATCCTCCCACCTTGACCTTCAAGAGTGCTAGGATTACAGGCGTGACATCACCCCTCATGCCACCATGCCTGCCGTTGTTTTTCAATTAGGATCTTCCAGGGGCTGTGATCATAGCTTTTCACATCATTTGTTTCTCATTCTTTGCTGTTCAATCGAATATGCAGTTGAACTTCTTCCCCACTTGGATGGAACTTCTTCCCCACTAGGCATTCTTCCACACAGATTTGTTATTCGAATTGAGAGGCACATACCCATTGCTACGTTCTGGTTGTCACCTTCTACTGTCCTGTCCCAGGAATTCTTAATTTTGTCTCATAATGTTAGTGGTCCTAGCCTGTCTCTTATCTTTGAAATGGGGACAATAATGCTAAGCTCCAGCTTACATCACAACAGTTTTTTGAAGAGTTAATGAGCTGGGCTTTGTAAGACACTTTTAGATCCTTAGATGAAAGGTGTCATTTAACCACAGCAAGGCCTCATACTGGGAGTCCCTTCCCTAAGAGCTCAGAATGCTTGTCAGACTGTCTTCCATTCAACCTCATACCATCCCTGGTAGGGAGGTAGGTGGCTAAGCATCATTATTAAGTACAAAATAGTGTTATTACTGTTAATTTTGTCTATAAACAGGGAGTAATTGTGAGAAATAGAAGTTGGTAAAGCAGATTATGGAAGAAAAACACTGAGAAAACTTCAAAGTATCATGCATTTGCTATTCCTATTCACTCTACTTTAGCTTTCCAAGTCTCATTACCATACATGAAAACAATAGAAAGCACCTGTTCGTAGGGAGAAATGGGACCTAGTGCATGCATGCTTCTAAGTACTTGCACTAATTGACCCACATGTACTTAATTTCAGTTATACCAGATTATGTTCTAAGGGTTGTTAGTTTAATTCATATATACCAAGAATGACTATAAATTGCACAGGACTTATATATTTTGAATCTTCATTTTGGACTTCAAAGCAAAATTTCTTCTTACTCAAATAATAGTAGGACAGAAAATCGTTCACTGAGGCCACCCAGCACAAGAGGTAGATTTTCTTAAAAGAAGAATCTTTGAGGAAGGTGAACACTACTTTGTGTAAGACTGAAGAAGGGAAGGAGCCTCATTTCTGAAGCCAGATGGGCGGCCTCCCCAGCAGATTCCTCACCATGCTGTTGGGACTGGCCATTCATCCAGTTTTGTAGCTTTAGTTCACAGATATGAGAAGAGAAGGTTCTTCTCCACCTTCCTCCCTCCCTCTTTTTCTGAGATTGCCAGTTTCATTTTTGCAGCCTCATTACATTTGGGGTTATTTCTGGTCTTCGACGATTGTGTCACAGGACGTGGGAGGAAGGAGTAGAAGGTCTGAAATGAATGCAAGAAAAAATGACCATAGTGAACCCTTAAATCTTGCTGTTTGTTTTCTTTCAGTGTATACCACCACATTACCAGAAATCAATAGTTTCCTCTGTGTTCTCCCTAGGAAACAAACATGTACAAACTAGAAATGGTAGGCTTCACAGCGCATGGGAGGAGGGGACAGCAGGATGGTTGGATTTTATCTTGCCATTCTTTGTCAGGCAATCCTTGGTTTTGACCAAAAACCTTTCCTCTCCACAGTACACATTTCTCTCTTTACTTCGTGATAGGAAAAGTTTTTTTTTTTTTTTTTTTAATTTTCTAAAGATATTGTGAGTACTTAGTCAAGGATAGATAGCAGCTGTGTGCATAACAGTTTTCAAATGTCATACTTAAACTACTTAGGTTTTAAATTTTCATCATAAATCGTCTTAATCAGTATTTATTATTTACTAGCGATACCACAACCATTGGCAGTCTTAAATTCTGTTTTTATTTCCTCATTAAATATTTGTAGTTTTTGTTTTTGTTTTTTGAGACTTGCTTTCACTTTGTCTCCCAGGCTGGAGTGCAGTGGCGCGATTGTAGCTCATTGCAGTCTAAAACTCCTGGGCTCGAGCGATCCTCCTGCCTCAGCCTCCTGAGTAGCTAGGACTACAGGTGTTTGCCACTATGTAATTTTAAAATTTTTTTAGAGATAGGGTCTTGCTGTGTTGCCCATAGTCATCTCAAACTCCCGGGCTAAAGCGATCCTCCTGCCTTAGTCTCCTAGGACTATAGACTCACACCACCACAACTGGCTAATTTTTTTCTATTTTTAGTACAGATGGCCTCTCACTCTTGTTCAGGCTGGTCTCAAACTCCTGAGCTCAAGCAATCCTCCCGCCTCAGCCTCCCAGAGTGCTAGGATTACAGGTGTGAGTCACTGCGCCTGGCCAATGGGGCCCTGTTTTAAGAGGAGCCACCCAGACTAAGGGGCAGTAGAGCACAGGGGTTAAAGGGCTCAGATTCTAGAGTTAGGCTACTGAGTATGAATCTCAGTTTTCCACTATTACTTTGTAGGAGAGGAAAGATTTCTTTTCTCATCTATCACTAAGTTCATGGCTGAGGCCCTATAACTGCTTCAAGGGAGAAGAGTGGGTTTTACGCCTGCTTCAGAGGAGAAGAGCAGTGGAAGGTGAGAGAGACCTTCCTGCTTCTGTTTTCTCAAACACCAAGGTGCCATATTTGGGGGTAGCATGTCCTGAACTTGCTGTGTGCCTTTGGGGAATTTATTAACGTCTTTGAAACCTAAGGCTCAACTATAAAATGGGGATTAATAATAGGATCTATATCTTGGAGTTGTGAGGATGCAGTCAGAGAATCACGTAAAGCCCTTGGCACATGTGCTTGTTCAATAAATGTTAGCTGTTTCAATTTTTATTTTATTAGTGTTGTCATTACTTCCATATTTATGGTTCGCCTTGATCTTATAATATATAGCAATATTGGCGTTAGGTAACTTTGTTTTAAAAATATGTTTTGATAAATGTGAGTTTATAAAAATTTAAATTGACATGGTAAACATTATCATAAGCAAAGTCAAAAAGACAAGTGACAAACTGAGGGGAAAGTGTATGTACAATTTGTAACAGACAAAAAGGTTCATTTCCTTAATATATAAAGAACTACAAACTCAATAAAAAAGGGATACTTGTAAACCTTTTTATGGTGACATATTTCCACTTAACTGTGCTTAAGATTTCTTGTCTTTAATGCATATCCTTAGAGCCTACCAGGAAACTCCTACACTGGAGAAGGGTTTGGGAACACACAGCCAGTCAGTGCGATGCAGCCAGAGTTTGTGAGCAAAGCCGAACCTGTTGTTTTCTCCCTTAAAATAGCTCCCTCTCCGAAATGCTCTGTTACTGTCAGAGGCACCCTTACCCCCATTTACCTTTTATCGCTGATTTTTCCTGTCTCCTCCCCATCTAGCAGGTCACTGGGCCTTTTCTGTGTTTTGTTCCTAGCATTTCACATCTGCTGCACCCCAGTCTTTCCAGGCCGACTGCTGCTGTTTTTGGCTAAGAGATACTCCACATCTTCCTCATGACCGAACCACTACCATTGTCTCCTTTCTTTTTTTTCTCTTGTTTCTCTTAATATGATTCTCCCTCCTTGTGTCTTTCCTGCTGCTTCTTCTCCCAAACATCTAAGCTGTCTGCTTGGCCCGGTCCACCATGCCCATTCCTGCCTTCATGCTGCCCTCCCTCCTCTCTGCTGGTTCTGCGCTTGCCACTAGGCCCAGCCTGGTCCTGGTCTCCTCCAGGTGGCTTTCCTGGGTGTCCCCACCCACAGCGTCCCTTGCTTCCTTACCTCCCACTGCGTTTGTTGATTGCCTGTACCTCTCATCTCACGCTTCACCTTTGCTGTCCATGTTGTTTTAGGTGAACTTTTTCACTGAAGTAGAACGTACATACGGAAAAGTATACAGATCACTAAGTAAAGCACTCAGTGACTTTCCATAAGGTGCACACACCACGTTGTCAGCGTTCCTCTCTTCTGATACGTACTTTATCTCCCCAATGCAGTGGTAAGCACCTGGGAGACAGAACTACATCATGTGCCTCTTGGCATAAAAGTGCATATTATCGCCGGGCATGGTGGCGCACGCCTGTAGTCCCAGCTACTCGGGAGGCTGAGGCAGCAGGATTGCTTGAGCCCAGGAGTTTGAGGTTGCTGTGAGCTAGGCTGACGCCACGGCACTCACTCTGGCCTGGGCAACAAAGTGAGACTCTGTCTCAAAAAAAAAAAACAACCATAAAAAAAAAAAGTGCATATTATCAGGTGCTCAGCGATATTTGAGATCAGGGACTGGATCTAAGAAAGAGACCTGGGCTTTGACAAATAAGAAACATGAAGAAATGTACCCCAGGCTCCTTGATTGGAGGTAATACAATTTTGCTAAGTCCTATTCAGGGATTCCTTTGTGATAACCTATAAATTAGACCTCTAAATCCAGTCTAGACAAGTGCATGTCATAGTTTTCTCTTTTAAGACATGGAAGTGTACACAGACATCTACAGCATTAGTTTTAGTTGTAATTTCATTCAACAAATATTTATTGATCGTATGCAGTCTACTACATACTGTTACGGTGTATAGTAGGATTCATCTCCTCCCTCTAGAGCTTATATTTTAGTGACTCACTAGAAATAACTGACAGAACTCAAAGAAAGGCTTAAGACTAAAGATATAACAATGACCAAACAATAAGATAACTATGAAAAATTGTTACTAAAATCTGTTACTAAATCGTTATAAACATCAGAGAGAACAAGAACAGAGTTAGGAAAGACTAAAATGAAGACTGGCACCAGCATGAGGGACTTCTGGATAAGCGATCCATTTGATGTGACATCATCACAGGGTGTGAAAGAAAATGGCAGGTTACGAAGGGAAGAGAAATACTAGGGTAACAAGAGTGGAGAGATGTTAAAAAAACATAATAAGAAATGCCAAATTTTTGGTAGCACTTTATGGTTTATAAGGTACTTTTATTTCTTCTTCTTCTTTTTGTTTTCTTGAGATAGAGTCTTGCTCTGTCATCCCAGCTAAAGTGCCGTGGCATCATCATTGCTCACTGCAACCTCAAATTCTGGGCTTACACAATCCTCCTGCCTCAGCCTCATGGGACTACAGACTTATACCACCATACCTGGCTAATGTTTTCTATTTTTAATAGAGACAGGATCTCCCTCTTACTCAGGCTTGTCTCAAACTCCTGAGCTCAAGTGATCCTCCTGCCTCGGTCTCTCAGAGTACGAAGATGACAGGTGTGAGCCACCGCGTGCCCAGTCTATTTCTTATTATTATTGGGTCTTTACCCATTATGACCTTTTGCCCATTTTGGGGTTGGTAGAGTAGGTGGTGTCATCTGTCTGCTGTACTGTCACACAACTTCCACGTCTAGGTGTAAGTTTAGAATCTTACTTCAGCACTCTTTCTACAGCCCACTCCTCTTGCCCTCTGGAGTGTGATAATGTATGTTTAGTCTTCTCAATAAATTTGTCTGTTACTGCATTGCAGTCACATCCCAGCTAACTTCATTGCCATGTTTACTGTCTCTCTTAATCCTGAAGCAGGAGAATCCCTCTGGCAAATCATGCTGTCTGGGGGTCATGGGCACAAGGCAGAGCGAAGTCATGGGTGGGTCACTTCCAGCACCTCACTGTGGCATCCCCATTACTTGGAAACACGGACACAAAGAAAAGAGAGTAGAGGACCCACAGGCTGCCAATTCTCAAAAAGTAACTTGTTGAAAGTATTATGAGTTTCCTTTTGGTTTTGTTTTGTCTCATCTTTTATTGCCTCTTTGGCTATGGCTTTTCTGTACCTAGAAGGCTTCAGTTTGCAGAGCTATAAATCTGTCAGTCTCGGCAATGCGTCTTTCACTTCAAATTAATGCTCAGCAAAGGGCTTAGCAGATAACCGTCTCAGGCTGAATTTCTTCACACAAAAGGTTGGATATGGTTTGAACAGACTGCCAAAGCCAGGAAGAGAAGTTAATTGTGTAAATCAATGCAGACAAGAGCTGGTCACCTTTCTGAAAGACAAGACAATGCAGCACACAACCTCTAAATAGATCTTTGGGGTCAAGTTGATGTCATGTTGAAGAATCAATATTTACTAAGCTTTATAAAGTTAGCCTTTAATGAACCTCAGGCATTTTGCTAGGCCATTAATTGCAGGAAGAGGAAAGGCGACCATGGCTGAAGTCCACGTGTATGGAGGTTGTATAAAAATAAGTGAAGAGACAGTCACTTGTCTGTGCAAAGGTCCCACCTTTAGGCTCCACTCAAGCATTGTTGGGTACACATATTAAAAGGCTTTCTTAGAATCCTGCTAACATTTTTAAAAAGAATAATTCTTTCATCCTAACAGAAGAAGGGAAGCCCTTTATTCTTTGTCTTGGTATCCAGGGAGTATGGCTGTATCTTCCTTGGATGATTCTTATGTCATTTTGGATTCTGATTTACAAATGTGCTAATCACAGAGTCAGATCTTAGAGTATGGCTTATCCGTCCTTCTGACACATTTGAAAGCCTTTATAAAGTGGGGGATTATGCTAAAAAGTATTTAGGATGTTGGCTTGAATCCAAGTCTAATTAAAGGTTTTTGATAAATATCATTTGCACTTGTTCTGTCATCCAGTAGGAGTGAACACCATGCTCACTTCTGGTTGTTTTATGTGTGTCCGTGTTCTGCGCTGCTCACTGGGTTGTCTGAATCATTTGTGGGTCAGGAGCCTTATCTTCTATTTATTTTAGTCAGTGTTCCTTATAAATGTTGTTGACAAGATAGAGGCATGTGTTACATCGGATTTAATCCTGGCTGTGGCAACACGAGGATCCTCTTTTTTTTTTATTTCTTCTTTTTTCTTTTTTTAATAAAAAGGCTCAAGACAGACGAGGATCCTCTTGCATCCTCCGTGGTCAGTAACCAGAAGTCAGAAGCAGCTTTGGCAGGCCCTGCAAATCAGGGTGTGGCCCCGCAATTTTTGTTACAAGTTCTTGATCATATCTGCTCAGTAGATCAGGTTTAGATTTGACTTTCCAGATCTCCTTCTCCAGTGCATTTTGTCAGGGGTGACTTTAGAATTAATCAGAGGGAGGAACGGGCTGTTCTTTTCTCACTCCCACCCTCATTCCTCCTCACCAGGATCATTATTCAGAATAAATACTGAAAGAAAAAGCATGAGAGGTTTGTTGGGATTGTTGTGGTTTGGCGTTTTTATAAGAGAATCTGATGTTTACTATTTTCATCTATAATTTTCTTTAAATATTCATTCTGGGTTTTTATTCTTTTCAGTTGTTTGAAAACTTCTACTTTGGTTCCCTAAAGCTCAACTCCATTCACATCTCTCAGAGGTTCACAGTAGACAACTTTGGAAACTACGCCTCCTGTGGACACATCGACTTCTCCTGAGGTGGATCTTGGAGAGCAGGAGAAATTGAACATTCTCACAAGATCCTGAAGAAAAATATCTTCATTTTACTTGCCAAGAAGGGATGTGGAAATTGGGATGATGACTTTCCTGGGTGGTTCTCTGTGGACTCACCATTGCTTCTATTGGCTGTCCCCGGGCATCAGACTGTCAGCCAAGAGAAGGAGAACTTGGCCTTGTTCTTTCTTATTTTTTTTATTGTGGTAAAATACATATAACATAAAATTTACTGTCTTAGCCATTTTTAAGTGTGCAGTACAGTGTTATTAAATGCATTCATAATGTTGTGCAACCATCACTACCATCTATCTCTGCAACTTTTTCATCTTGTAAAACTGAAACTCTATACTCATTAAACAATACCTGGCAACCACCATTCTACTTTCTGTCTCTATGATTTTGACTACCCTGAGTATCTCATATAAGTGGAATCACACAGTATCTGTCTTTTCGAGACTGGCTTATTTCACTTAGCATAATGTCTTCAAGGTTTATCCATGTAGTATCCAGTGACAGGACTGCCTTTCTTGTTTAGGATGAATAATATTCCATTATACATACATACCACATTTTGTTTATCCATCGCTGGACACTCAGGTCGCTTCTACCACTTGCCTCTAGTAAATGGTGCTAATACAAACATGGCTGTGCATATATCTTTCTGAGACCCTGCTTTTAGTTCCTTTACTACCCGGAATTTTACCTTTAGCAAAATAACCATTAAAGTTTTTTTCCTTTTCCTTTGCTTGATCTGTCCTGTTTCTTCTAAAGTTAGTCCCTTTAAAAAATATTTGCTGGATTCTTGTTCTTTCACCCCATCCCCCCTTGCCTTCCCATGCCCCTGCTGGAGTTGCAGTATTGTTGCTCCTTTCTGTTTACTTCTCAAGGCAGCAGCAACAGATAGATGATGATATCAGCAGGACAGTGCAGAGTGTAGCCACAGAGGACACTCCCGTTCTCCCTCACCACAGACCAGCCGAGGGAGGGAGTGCTCCCAGCTCCAGCTTTGCCCCAGCGGTCTCAAGAGTTCTGCCAGGTGCTCTGCTGGGGACCTCTAGCCTCACGTTTTTCCTCCCTGCATGTCCTCTCCTCCTTCCCTCCTTCACTCCTTATTCTTAATTCTTTCTATCCTGTAAGTCTGCTTTTGAACCTGTGTGTTAAGGCCGCTACATTGTGAGGACTGTGTCTGACACCCAGAGATTTGTTTATCAGTGGGACTGCACAGATCGTTTGTGAAGAATTGAATTTCCAGAGTAACTGTGTTTTTCTATTAGTATCACATAGTTTTAATTTGACCCCCCCTAATCGGTGCATGTTGGGATACAATGTTGCCATAACTCATTCACTGGCATAGCTGTATCATGCATCAAGGACTTACATATTGGTGCCTGCTCCCAGGGCTGATTTTTCCCAAAAGTCCTCTGCTTTCTACTGGTGATAATAATATTTATTTAAATTGAGATTTTAACTCACCTCAGATTGTTAGGTGGTGGGTGGGAATGAGTGCTCCCAGGGGTAGTACTGATCTTGAAGCTGACTGTGGAGTTTAATGCCCTCATCTCTTGGTGCTGCCTCTCTGTCACTGTTTGCTTTCTGCCGAGCCATTAGGTAGCCTTGGCCAGGAATTAAAGGTGTCCTCTTTTGGATGTCAGAGACATCCTTATGATTTAGGAAAATTTTCATCCTTTATACCTTATGATTGTAGGAAAATTTTTTTAAAGTTTTGTCTTTGGAAAATGTAACTTTACATATCAAATATTAAATTCTCAATAGAATTGGAAATTCTGATATTTAGAATTTAGTGGTTATTATTCTCTATACATGTAAGCATATATTGTTAGGTAATGTTTCACAAGTTGTTTGCCTTTTTCATTCTCATTCTTTTACAAGTGTAAAGTAGAGTTTTCCAGAGGCTGTGTGACTTGGTGACATCATCACTCTGGAATGTATGCTTGTGTATATTTGTGTTTTCTAAAATTGTGTAAATTGGTAGGTATTGGTAGAGTTCAAAATATGTTTAAATTCATCTTTAAAAAAAATTTTTTTTTTGAGACAGGATCTTGCTCTGTCACCCAGACTAGAGTGCAGTGGCATCATCGTAGCTCCCTGGAGCATCAACCTCCTGAGCTCAAGTGATCCTCCTGCCTCAGCCTCCTGTGTAGCTGGGACTACAAGCACACGCCAGCACACACAGCTAATTTTTGTATTTTTTGTAGAAATGGGGTTTAGCTCTTAGGCAGGTCTTGAACTCCTGGCCTCAATCAATCCTCCTGCCTTGGCCTCCTGAAGTGCTAAGATTACAGGCATGAGCCACTATGTCTGTCCAAATTTTCTTTTTAGAAGTCAGTAGACAAATTCTTGGGACAGTGCAGCTCTAAAAGAAATACAGTCTTAACTGCTATTTAGAAAGGGCTGGTGACAACAGGTAGTTTTGATGTAGAATTTTTATGAAAAAGCAACAGTGGTAGAGAGCAAATAATTTTTGATGGAACTAAAAGAAGTTTTCAAGATTCAGGGCCCCCCTCACCAGATTGTAATGGGGACATAGTAAGTTATCCCGAGTGAAGTCCATATGCATGGTAGACACGTTAAAAATGCTACTTCTAATGATTATTTTAAAAGTGAGCTCCAGAGTTTCCTAAACTGGACATCGTAATGGTACAGATTTGGTTCAGGTTTGCTCTTGCACTGTACTCTTTTTCTTGGAGCTAAAGGGAAGCCAACGGCATCAGAGGTGTATTAAGTTGACCCAGTAGAACACTGAGGGAGCCTGCACGTCAAAGCCCATGGCTAGTACAAGTGAGGATAGTGGCTGCTATTATGGAGAGTTTTATTAGTAGCATTTCTCTTTTTTAAAAACAAAGGTAAAATAAGTTTACTTTGTGAAAAATTATCAAACTATACATTTATGCTTTGTGATTTTATCAGTATGTATGTTACATGTCAATTTAAATGCTTAAAAAATAAATTTCATCACCCAGAGTTAAATACTCCCTATGCATTTAAGCACATACCAATTATGAGTAATTAAAGTATCATAATTTTTCACAAATAATAACAGCTAATACTAGTGGAATGATCATATTTGTCACTAGTTTATGCATTAACTCAAATCTTTACAACAGCCCACTTAAGTTGGTATTATTATTCTCATTTTTACAAACTGAGGCTTAACAAGGTTAAGAAATTTGCCTAAGGTCATACACCTCGTACCAGTGGTTTTCAAAGTGTGGTCTTTGTGCTCCTAGGAGCCTCTGAGAACCTTTTAGATAAGGTTGGTGAGGTCCAAAATATTTTCATTAAAAAAAACACCAAGGTATTATTTGCCTTTTTCTCTCACATTCTCTCAAAAGTGTTCAGTGGCGTTTTCCAGAGGCTACATGATGTGGTGACCATCACTCTGATGGTTAATGGAATGTGTGCTTGTATATTTTTGTTTTCTAGAGTTTTGTGAGTAGGTAGGTTTAGGGTATAAATATGCATGTTTTCAGAGATTAATTCAGTCCACTGTCAGTACTTCTCCTGTAATCTTACTAGCCATTTTCATTTATACCTGCTGCTGTGGGCTGAATCATGTCCTCCCCAAAATTTATGTGTTGAAACCCTAACCCCCAGTACCTCAGAATGTGACTGTTTATTTGGAGATAGGGCCTTTAAAGAGGTGATTAAGTTAACATGAAGCTGCTACAGTGGGCCCTAATCCAATCTGACTGGTGTCCTTACAAGAAGAGGAAATTTGGGCACGCAGAGAGACGCAAACTAGTGCATGCACAGTGAAAGAAGCACGTGAGGACACAGTGAGAAGGTGGCGGTCTTGCAAGCCAAGGAGGCCTCAGGAGAAACCAAACCTACTAACAGTTTGATCTTGAACTTCTAGCCTCCAGAACTATGAGAAAATAAATTTCCGTTGTTGAAGCCACCTTGTCTGTGGTATTTTGTTATGGCAAGCCCTAGCAGGCTGATACGCTCGCCATAAGGCAGAAGCTGATAGAATAATCTACCTGTCTTCTTCTAAGCCAGACAGTAAAAAGATTTGTAAAAATGTAAAAATAGTGCCACTCTTTTAACTGAGTTTTTTTTTTTTGGAAAACATAGTTGCTTTTCATAAAATATTTTATTTTTAATATGAAATGGGCAATTACTATTTTTAAATAAATTAATAAAAATTAAAATTAGTTTATTGATCTTTACTGATACGGTAAATATCAGTATATATATAACTCATATAAACAAAGGTTCTTTGGGGTCCTCAATAATTTTTTAGTATAAAGGGCTCCTGACAGCAGAAAGTTTGAGCATTGCTGTACTATATTATACTTCCTTCCAAATGGGATCATATTATACATGATCATTTATAATAAGCTTTTCTCACCCAGTAATACATAGTGGATCACATTGGGTTTTTTTTTTTAAGCTTTTTAATTTTTACTACTTACAAAAGCTTCATTTTCTTATTTAGCTTTCTGACTCTGCTTGTGCCTTCAACACTTCCACAAGGATTTTCGTCTCCTTGAGGAAAGCACGCTTGATCCTGTGATGAACACATCAGCACACATGGAACCCCCACAGGCCCTGCTGACATGTTTTTTTGTTTAGGCAACTTCATAGGAACTTCAGGTCTCACAGCATGAACCCCTCCAAGTCTGCCTGGGCACACGCCACATGCAGATTTTGGTGCTGTCCCAACCTTCTTGGTATAAAGGTAAATAATTCCATTACCAGGGGGTGAGGACAGCCTAGTTTTGTTAGAGGCTGTATTGTAGGAAAGCCTACCACAGTACATCAGATGCTGGGCCATTCTGAGTGCCTCCAGACAACATCCCCAGAAAAGGGAAAAGAACACATTGGTTTTCAGTAGATAAAGATCTGCATCATTCTATTTGTTTGTTTGTTTCAGAGACAGAATCTTGCTCTGTTGCCCAGGCTGGAGTGTAATGGCATGATCACAGCTCATTGCAGCCTTGAACTCCTGGCCTCAAGCAATCTGACCTCAGCCTCCCAAGTAGCTGGGACTACAGGTGTGTGCCATGCCTGGCTAATTAAAAATAATTTTTTTGTTGAGATGGGGTCTTGCTATTTTGTCCAGACTGGTCTGGAACTCCTGGCCTCTAGTGATCCTCCTGCCTCTGCCTCCCAAAGTGCTGGGATTACAGGCATGAGCCACCATGCCCTGTACATCATTATTTTTAATGTCTGCACAATAGTCCATTATAGGTATGTCTTATGTTAATAATTGAACTAGGTATTTCCTGACTAATGGACATTGAGTTGGTTTCCAGATTGGGCTATTATGGATAATTCTGGATTGAACATCTTTGTGCATTACCTTTTTGTGCTTGTAGAGTCGTCTAGAAATGGCATTAAATGGTTTCCAATATGTAGAGTTAAATTTAGGTCTATTATTAGGAAACTAAGGTTTTTCTTTTCTGTTTTATATAGCTAAATATTGAATGTAAACACAAAAATGCATAAAATATATATGCCATTTAACACATATACCCAGCGGTTTCTTATGTTTGAGGCCATTGGTTTGAAAAGGCTGACCTGCCGGTAATTCTCTCAAAAATTAGGAAAACCTTTTCTTCTTCGTAAGTTAAAATTATTGGCCCTTTTCCACAACTCTTATACCTGTCATGTGGAAATTTGGATTCTTCCTCCTAAACAGCATTACCATTGGGTTAACCACCCAGTCCTGGACTGTTGTTGACTTGCTTTCAGCACAGGGCTAATATTGACCCAGCCTGAAGGCGCTTCAGGAAGCAAATCCCATTGGAGGAGCTGCCCAGGAGAGTGGGAAACATTTTAACTTTCAAAAGTCTGGGGAGACAGGTATTGTCTTATTGATGGGCATTTTATCAACACCTTCCAAACTCTTTATTCAGCAACTTCGTTAACTCTGGAAGTCCAGGGGCTTCCTAAGATAGTACTGAAATGAGAAAGCAATGGTAACTAGGATCTATCTCCTAAGTGCCAAAAAACCAGGATTGAGATAGTGGGAAAAAAATGGCAAAGTTTGGTAAATCTTCAGAACTATGGGATATTAATAGCCTTCTCTTCCCAACCTAAGGGAAGAACTACTAACATTTTTTAAATGCCTACTATGCCCAGGTACTTAGTTTGTAATTTTGCTCGAGTTTCATCACAATCCTATGAGATAGGTGGTATTATCATTAATTTTAGATAAAAAATAATGTAACTTGCCCAAAGATCCGGCCAATAAGTGGGACTCCCCCCATCCCCATCTATAATGATGGCAGCCTGCTTTTCCAGTATACTGCAGCCACTGTACAGCCTAGGAAGAGTGCTTTATTTACTGTAAGAAGAAGACATCAATGGCTAGGGCCTCATTGCAGCACCACCACTAAATCCAGCTGCAAAGAAAACAAGAAAACACGGAAAGGGAGCTATTGTTTCCTGTTTTCCCAAGGGGACTCCAGCCCAAGCCAAGGAGGCATTCAAAGTCAGGCAGGCGGGACTCAGGGTGCCTATGAACCTTGTAACCTGTGTTTTTTCCTACCGATTAAGATCATGTTTTTCGTGCTTTTGATTTTTTAAGATCACAGCAGCCAAGTCTTTTTATAACAACACAATCTAAGGCTTGGGTCCCAAAAGTTCAATATGCTTTGTCCTGTCAGATTATCTGTTTCCTCTTCAATTTATTTGTAATATAAACCTCCCCCCCCCCCCCCCCCGCCCCCCCCTTTCTGCTGTGATTCTGGATTGTGCCCAGCCTCCGGCCTGCACCAGCTGGTTCGCCAACACATTTCTACAGGCAATGAGGAGGGTCACAATTTTAACAAAAACCTAAACACCTCAAACAAAACCAGCCAGCCTCCCTCCCAACCCCCCCCCCTTTCCCAGCAGCTTATTAAAACTAACTTGAAGTCAGACCCATGAGCAAATGTGCCTTTTCCAAATTTGTGGCACCAAGACAGACGAAATGGTCAGGCATTTGCCTTTTAGGGTCGCCCTAGGAAGAGCTAACAAAAGGGGTGACAGCCCCTAAGCAGCTGTTTGAGGAGGAGGACATCTGCCTCGGTCCCACAGCCATTCTGTGCTCAGCCTTGCCTCGAGAAAGGCATGTGCCACGGGGGAGCAATAGTTCCGAGGCAGCCAGTTGTTATATGGCTTTTGTCTTAACGAAGCCACCCATTACGGCACAGCCATAACTCTCGGGAAGCCAGCTGCCAGGGCTGTGGCGCAGGCCCCACTGGGTGGGAGGCAAGGGGAGAAAAAAAGTGTGTGGCCAAATTCCCTTTTAGACACCTGAGCCTGGCTTTGTTAACTGGACAGTTTTGCGTCTTCTCCCCCAATCCTGTCTTCCCTGGGGAGACCCCTGGGGCCCTTCTTGCTCTCCACCCTTGGAGGGGGCTCAGGGACATCTCAGGATTCTGACGATTCCTTGCTCTGCGACTCCCCGCGTGCGGGGCTGGGCTAGGCTCCGCTGCGGCTGGCTGGCGTTTGGCGCTCTGATCCAGCGCTTCGCTTTGAAATCTACCCCCTCCTTTTTTTTTTTTTTTTTTTTTTTAAACCAGGTATGATGATGTCAAACGTGATGCTGATGCTACAGTTACAGACACAGCCCCTGCTGGCGCAGCCTCTCTGATTCTCTCTCCCTCTCCGCGTCCAGCGCTGGGCTTTTTCAGACAAGTGCATCTCCTAACCAGGTCACATTTCAGCCGCGACCCACCACCCGTCAGTCACCGGAGACAGACCGCAGGAGGAGGGCTGAGGAAGACGGCAGCGCCTGCTTCGCCAACAGCGGGGTGGCAGGAAGGACATTAAAATATTGCAGAAGTCGAAACCTCCCAGGGCCAATCCAGACCACGATGCGCGCCCCGGGCTGCGGGCGGCTGGCGCTGCCGCTGCTGCTCCTCGCCGCAGCCGCCCTGGCCGAAGGCGACGCCAAAGGGCACAAGGAGGGCGAGACCCCCGGCAATTTCATGGAGGACGAGCAATGGCTGTCGTCCATCTCTCAGTACAGCGGCAAGATCAAGCACTGGAACCGCTTCCGAGACGTGAGTGCGCAGGGCCGCCGGGGCTCAGGGCCCGCGGCGCGGGCTTGGGGAGGGAGCGCGGGGTCTGCGGGAGCGGCCGCTGCACGTCGCAGCCCGAGGCTCCCGCAGCCCAGCCCGCTAATTGCAAGGAGAGTAAACATCGAGAGTCACAGCCCGGCGCCCCTTCCCCGGGTCCCGGCAGCCAGCGGCCTTGGGACCCCCAGCCCCGCACCTCCCCCGGGCGAGCAGATGCTCCGGGGGCGCCCGCGACAGGTCTCCCCTGCGGGCCGGGCGCGGAGAGGGGGTGCGGGTGCTGGGCAGGGAGCCCGGGCCCTGCTGCGGCTGGCCCCGACCTGCTCACCCCCTCGCCCCCCGCAGTGTGAGCCCAGCGGGCGGATGCTGCAGGCTGCACAGATGGGCACTGCAGAACCCGCAGGTCTGGGTGGGGCCGGCGGGGAAGGTAGTGTCCCTCGAGCGGTGCCCTCCGTTCCCACCTTGGGCTTTGAGGGAGGGGGACCGTGGCCGGGGCTTTGAGGTGGGGGTTCCCAGCCACGCTCCCAAGGAGAGACAGTGGAAGGCGTGTTCCTAATGGGGGTCGGGTGACGGCGGCGAAAATGCCCGAGGCCACCTCCCGGTGGCCGCTAGAGCCAGGTCCGGGGTCCCCATGCAGAGGGGCATGCGCACGAACCGAGCCTGGTTTTCCTGGACCAACCTTTCAGCGGGGGAGCGCAGCCCAGAGCGAGGGGAGCGGCTCGGACCCGGAGGCAAGACCCCTGGCCCCGTGGGCTTGAGCAGCAGAGCCCAGAAGCTGGGTCTGGGGGGCCCTGGCGGACGCCCGCCCGAGCCCGGGCTTAACCTTGGGCCGAACTTCGGGGGTGGGGGGCGGGGAGGCGGCTGCGGACGAGCCGGCGTCGCTGCTGCACTTTGTTTACCGGCACCTGTAGATCAGAGGGGAAATCGGAGGCGGCGTTCCCAGCAGGGCCCGCAGCGTCCTCCCGGCGGGGAGTGGGGGAGGGAGAGAGGGCGGGAGGGAGGGCGGGCGGAGGACGTGGCTGGACCCTGAGAACGGAGGGGGGCGAGTGGGGGATGGTTCCGGATGTACCGAGGCAGACGCAAGCTGGTCCCCGCGACCTGGAGCTCACAGACGCCCTGACCCCGGAAAGCCTCCTCTGCGACCCCACTTCTTACTCCTCAATCCCCAGATTCCTGGTCGGACCCACCCGGTACAACACAGGCCGCACCATGACCTTTCCCGTTTTCTCTTCAACTGCGTGCATCCACAAGTTCCTTAGAGATTTGTTTAAAACGCACATGCTTCATATGATATCCAGCCAAGTGATGGGAAGAGGCAGAAATAGGGGTGTTTTTGTTACCGTGAAACAAGTGACTGTGTCTCCAAAGTCAAATGGGCAGGTTGTCATTCACAGAGGGAAGGAGGAACTGCAGGCAGCCAGGCTCCCAGGCTGAGTGACCTGGGCCCCTCAGAGGGCTGCTGGTGTCCGTCTTTTTGCCCCACCCATGGCTGGTGCAGCCGGGGGAGCTGGAGCCCCAGCAAGGCCTTCCCGAGGCACCTGCAGGCCCAGCGCAGCTTAGCTGCAGTCTCCTGCCGCTGCCGGGCAGCAGCCCCGCCAGAGCAGCGAGGGGGCGGCAGCGGGCAGGCCCGTCCAGAATCCATGTGTCACTGGTCCAGGCCTCCCTCGGACTCGCCGGCTGTTTGATCTGCCAAAATGGTGAAGGTCAGAGGGAAAAGAAATGCTTAATCCGAACAGTAAAGGTTTAAAAATAAAGGATTCTTCCCCACCTCCACTCTCCCACCTGCTTCCAATAGCCAACTCTGCCTGTGAGAATAAATGACTTACTGCTTGACCCCCTGCCGCAGGGCTGCCCACCTGTCTACCTGTGCTGGTGCCAACCACTTCCTCCTTCCTCCTCTGCTCATCAGAAGAAAGGCACTAGATTTGAATTCTGCAGGACTCCTCCCCCCCACCCTTTAAGATTCATGGAAAGCTTTAGGGCATGTATTGGTTTTGGTGGCCTCAGGTTTTGTAGGGCAGATTTCCCCTAAGCCCCATTTAAGGCAGCCCCAGGTGCAGGAGGACAGGGGCAGGGAGAGAACGAGGACAAAGAAGGCTGGGCAGGAGGGTCTGGCCCTGGGGATATGTTGGCATCTGCTGCAGAGAGGTAGGAAAGAGGCTGCCAGCTCAGAGCCACTGCATTGCATAACTCTAGGGGTGCCAGGATGTGAATGGTGCCCCCTGGAGTTGTGCAGGGCATAGACTGTACATAGGGACCCTGCCAGCACTGGACAGTTCTCATCCCTCCTCTGCCAGTAGAGGCCCTGCTTCCCATCCTGAGGGTGAAGGTCCTCCAGATGGACACAATAGCAACTGGCTTTTTTTTTCTTTTTAATAAAAGAAACATATTTTAATTATTTATTTATTTTT
>VSMD01107574.1:0-59289 GCA_008750895.1 Mirza zaza
ATTTTTAAATTTCTGTAAGTTCTGTGCCCCTGCCAAGCTCTCTTTATGTTTTGATAGCGTCATGTTTTCTTATGATTTTCATAATTTTTTTTTTTTTTTTTTGAGACAGGGTCTCACTCTGTTGCTTGGGCTAGAGTGCAGTGGCCTCATCATAGCTCACCACAACCTCAGATTCCTGGGCTCAAGTGATCCTCCTGCCTCTCTGCCTTGCAAGTAGTTGGGACTACAGGTCTATGCTACCATGCGCGGCCAATTTTTCTATTTTTTATAGAGACGTGGGTCTTGCTCAGGCTGGTCTTGAACTTTCTGACCTAAAGCAATCCTCCTGCCTCAGCCTCTCAAAGTGCTAGGATTATAGTTGTAAGCCACTGCACCCAGCTCTGATTTTCTTAATTTTTTTTTAAGGCTAGTCAAGTGAAGCAGTGGGAGTAGAGAATGAAATGAATCTGTAACTGGGTGTGATCAATTAGTTATAAACACCACTGTACTAGGACCAGCTGATTTTCATAATTTTTAATACCCTGCTTTCCTATTACCTAAAATTCAGGAGGGAGGGAATTTAATCCTAAATTTTATAAATTGGGAGTATAAGCCCACTGATAGTAGGCAGTAACTATGAGAATTCTGCAATGGCTTGGGTTGAGAATGTTCCCCTCCATAACTTCAACAGTAATCACCAATCTAGAACCATTAATGTTAATGATTTAGCCTGGCTGTTTCTAGGTCACTTTACTAACATATTAAATGTCCAAAATGCAAGAGAGTAGAGAAGACAATTCCACAACCACCAGTCTTCCATCCCACAACTAAAGCGCACACCAAGATAGACAAGTTTCCCATTAGTGTCCCTATGCTAGAGAGTGACATTTTCCTAATTTACCTTTTGCTGAAAATTCTGGCTTCATGAGGAATTCTGAACTCTAACTTCCTTCTTCATGTGGACCCAATATAAGGCTTCATCTTTTACCCCTTCCTAATCCCTTGGCCCCTGTGGAATCTCGATTATTTACTGCTATTTAAATTTTCATCCTTGACTTCTTTTTTACCCTGAAGAGTTCTCTTGCTTTCTTTCTCACCCCCCTACTGCTCAGCTTTCTTATGGGCTCAGCTATATAAGTTATTTATTTATTTTTAGTGATGGGGTCTCCCTAGCCCCACCTCTCACCTCAGCCTCCCAAGTAGCTGGGGACTATAGGTGTGAGTCATCGGCCTGGCTCTAAATATTATGTTTTATCTAGCATTTTTAGGTGTTTTGTAGTTGGAGAGGATGTTATGTAAATGTTTGTCTGTTGAAATTGGATTTGTTTCTGAGGAATCCCACTCAATTTTTCAAAGATGGTAGTTAGACAGTAAGAAAATTCTCATGAGATAAGAAACAGGTTTTCTTGGTCTCCAGTGAGCTTCGTATTCCCAGAAATTTTCAAGTATATGCTGGCTACATGCTCAGTAGTGACACTATAACATGCATTCCAGTACTAGGTGGGCATCTGAACTAGATCTCTGGTTCTCACCTAGGGTCGATTTTGACCCCTAGGTGACATCTGGAGTGCTACTGGCATCTGGTGGGTAGAGGCCAAGGATGCTACTAAAACATGCCACAATGCACAGGACAGCCCTCTACAGCAAAGAATTATCAGCCCAAAACATCAACAGTGTTGAGGTTGAGAAACCCTGATTACATTACTACTATAGTATCCCTACAAATCTTGGGATTCTATAAAGCTATGAAAAAAATAGATGTAGTTTTAGTTGCAAAAGACTTTTTGATTAGCTAACTTTCTGTTGCCAATGCTAAGAAAGTAGTGCTAAAAATAATTGACAAACCAAGATATCTAGATACACAATTCCAAAGTCATTTATTATTGTTTTATAAGAGATTTAAGGTATCTTAACCTAGAAAAATGTATCTGTTTGGTTTAACCTAATATTAAATTTTGTTTGCACCCTTTAAGTCCCAATAGACAACAGAGAAAAACAATCCTAAAATATGCCTGGCAGTAAAGAAAGATACTTGGGGGTTAAAATGGTACTGTGACTATAGATCATTACTAACTCATTATTCCTGAAACTTTATACTGTATATATTATCACAGTGTCCTTCATTAAATACCAATCTAACTTGATTTCAACCTAAAGCTTCTAAGTTTTCCTATGTTGGTAATTAACTACAGAACTATAATTTATACTCACTTCCTAGAGATGCTTAGTAAATATCCTTGCTATCTGCCAGATACTAACCTAAGAGAGTGGTGGTTTAAAATTTTAAACTTGGAAGGGATCTATAGCATTGTTTCCAGGACATAATTAAAGATGTTTCCCAGCCATTAAGGCCAGTAAATAAGTTCTTTGGCCAGGAGTTGAGACTAGAACCCAGATTTACTGAGGCTCATCTTGGGTCCATTCATTCTTTCATTAACTATATATAACATAACTAGGCTCTCTTCTCACTCTGCTTCTGTCCCCTAGCCCTGGTCCTTTCAGTAATGGCAACAGTGTCACCTATAATCTCTCATCAAGCTGCCTTAACACCAAATGCTTAGACTTCTGTGGGAAACTAAAGGTACCAGGTTGAGTATTTTAATATACTATATGATATTCCACAACAGCCCTATAGCAGAGGTCCTGATGTATATTTAACAGGAACTCAGAAAATGTTTGCTATACTGCTCAGGGCTCATTTACCTTTAAGCACAAGCTCAAAAGACTATAGGCATTATTGTCTCTTTTTGTTTGTTTTTGAGACAGGGTCTTACTCTGTCTCCCAGGCTGGAATGCAGTGGCATCATCATAGCTCACTGCAACCTCAAACTCTTGGGCTTGAACAATCCTCCTGCCTCAGCCTCCCAAGTAACTGGAACCACTAGCTCACACCACCACACCTGGACTATCTTGCTCAGGCTGGTCTCAAACCCCTGGCCTCAAGGAATCCTCCGCCTTTGGCCTCCCAAAGTGCTAAGATCACAGGCATGAGGCACCACGCCCGGCCTATTATCTCATTTTATAGGTGAAGATACTGTTGCTCAGGGAGATACAGTAACTAGTTTGAGGTAACTAGTAAATGGCAATGCTGAAATAAAAACCTAGTTCCAATTCTTTGACCAAGTCATCAGCTACAGTTCAGAACAGGAGCTTATAAACTGAGCTCCTCTATCTTGTTGCATTTCTTCAAGGGCTACTGTGGTGAGTAGGGAGGGGAATGACTGGGTACAGGCTCAGGTTTTATTTGAATAAAGGTTCCTGTAGCTGAAAAAATTTAAAAAGCCACTACTATATTGTTACTTTCTGGAGAATGGAAATAAAGAACAAAAAACAAACAAACAAAAAAAAAAGAAAAGCCACTAATACAGTGAGAAGAGCACTAAACTGGGAGTTAGAAGATCTGTGACACAGGCTTGCTACTCCCTGACTCTGGGCAAATCACTCCCTTTCTGTGAGTTCCACAGCTTTAAATGAGAGCCAATGCAATTCTAATATTCTGAGTTTCACAGAATATTGAGTTTAATCTCTGATGAAGAAATTTTAGGATTATTAGAAAAGGAAGCAAACAATTTATAACTCTCTCAAATTCTAAATGCATAAAAACATGTATTCTCCCACATACATCTACAGATTCCACATATGCACACAAGAATTCTCATAGATTCTCAGCTTCAGAGAAAGTAGGAGCTGGAAAGCTACATTCTCTACTATACTATAAACATACTGAGGAAGGAAAATGTTTTATTCATTTCTATTTCTAACACTTTCCTGTTGTTCTGCCATACAACATGAACTCAATAAATGTTTGCTGCACAGCTCTGTGTTCATCAGCCTTTAAGTATGAGACCAGAAGATTGTAAAGATGCTTCATGCTATGACCCTAGCCTCCTGGGAGTGACTCATGTCTCGTTTTCTTTTTTATTTTATTTTATTTTTTTAGAGACAAGGTCTGGCTCTCTTGCCCAGGTCAGAGTGCAATGATTCAATTGTAGCTCACTCTAACCTTGAATTCCTAGGCTCAAGTGAACCCTCCTGCCTCAACCTCTCAAATAGCTAGGACTACAGGGATGCACAACCACACCTGGATAATTTTTAAAAAAGGTTTTGTAGAGACGGGGTATCACCATGTTGCTCAGGTTGCTCTTAAACTCCTGGTCTCAAGCGATCCTCCTGCCTCTGCCTCTCCAAGTGCCAGGATCATAGGCATGAGCCACTTGCAACCAAAGATGTGGGTATGGTATGAGCCCCCACCTAACTTGCAGGACTCAAAAGATCACATATTAGCAAACAAAGCCAAAAAAGGAAACTAGTAAAATGTCATACAATGAGTGAAAGGTCTCACCTGGACCACCTGCCATAGGAAATCCCGCCTCCATCCTAACTGAACTTCCGGCTCCCATGGGTCCATTCATTCTCACATCTTGGCTTCGGTTCTGAGCCAAAGCCAGGTTGATAGCACCTTCCCCTGAAAATGATAGTCAAGTTATTAAAAGGAAATCATCAGAATAAGATGTAAATTTTGTAAACAACAGGTACAAAGTGCTTTAGTTTTCTGTGTTTTTGAAGAATTATGGTTAATATACCACCACAAAAATGGTGAGTTCAATATTACATGGGTTTTTCTTTAACCCATCTGAGCAGGTTTACTTAAATGGAGCACAAGGAGATTATAACTAATTCTTACTTATAATATACAGAAAGGCAATTATTAATGATGCTTAGTGTCAATAGAGAGCCCAGAACTCTGAATATTTATCAACCAGCTCACCAATTGTATATGTGCGTGTATGTATGCATGAAGGAAGAAAATGTTCTCAGAAACTCAAAATCCTAGACTTTCTTTTAGGAATTTATGACCAGAAGGCAGAGACAGGAGTAGCTTTAATGGAGAAAGAACATGATGGTGTGGGGACACTGTTAATACTTGTGAACAAAATGTCAATTTCCTTTCAATAACTGCACTACAAACATATTTCCAGCAGAAAAAAAAATCATGCAATGAAGAGGAGATAGACTGCTACTAATTCACCTCTGCGACACCTAATGATAAGACCAACATTTGTATAGGGTTTTTAATGCTTATAAACTTTTATATCATTTGAGTTCCACAATAGCCTGGTAGGTAATATCACTAGAAGTATTCCAACTATTAATAAATAGACCTTAAATTTATAGGCAACTTAAATCTTATTTAGTTCAATGACAAAAAGGTCTCTGAAATGAGATTCAGAATGCTTAATCCAAAATCTTGACTATTGTTACTATGGAAGACAGCATCATGTTGTGGACAGTTAAAATATAGCTAGCCTGTGGCTGCGGCGTTGAAAGGCTGCACTCATCCAAGTCCTTCTAAAACATAAGGCTCTGGTTTATAGTCAGGCAGTAAAGCAGAAAGTTAATGAGGCACAATAGTTTCTCTGTCCTGTCACTGATCTAGGTCAGCTTTCTGTATGTATTCTAACCAGAGAGGTTGGCTGGTTATAGGAACAAACATCCTACCAATACGGGACCAATCACTGGGGGCTGCAAGATGTTCTAGCTTGCAATAGGAGCCACCAGATTTGCTAAGACATTCTAAGCTGAGAGAGTTGTTCTTGAAACAGACATCAGATCATGTCACTCCTCTGCTTAAAACTACTCCACTGTTTCCCACTATTTTAAAAATAAAAGCCAAACTTCTTAACAGGCTATATAATACCTCAATTATCTATCTATCCCAGTGCTGTTCAACAAAAATACAAAATGAGCCACACATGTAATTTAAAATTTTCTAGAAGAGTAAAAACATAAAAAGAAACAGATGAAATTAATTATGTATACTTTATTTAACCCAATACATCCAATGTAGTATTATTTCAACATGTATTAATAATATAAAAATTATTAATGAGATATTTTACATTCTCTTTGTGGGGTGCTAAATTGTCAAAATTCAATATGTATTATATACTGACAGCACATGTCAGTTTGGACTACCCATATTTTTAGTACTCAACAGCCACATACAGCTATGGCTACCATACTGGACAGCTCAAAGATCTAGCCCTTGGCCACCTCTCTAACCTCACCTCATGATATTTTTCTCCTTCAATAACAAGGATTCAGACTCAGTGTCATTTTTTAGTTTCTTAGGCACATAAAGCTACTTTTCACCTCAAGGCCTTTGCACATGTTGTTCCTTATGCCTAAAACAGTTCTCTGCACTCTTCACATAATCAGCTTCTCAATTTTTCATGTAATCTTAAATGTCACATGCCCAAAAAGGCCTTCACCAACCATCCTACCCAAGGTTAGGTAACCCTTATCAGAATATCTTATTTCTTCAGAGCACAGCCCGTGTAATTATTCATTCACTTGTTTTCTTGTCTGCTTCCCCCATCTCTATATAAGGGTAATCACAAGTCTGCCCTAGTTCCTTTACATCTGTTTGTCCCAGCATAATTATTAATAGTATCCCATTTCACTCTCAAAAGTGTCCTGATTTAGATGATAAATTATATAGTCACCCTAACTATATCCTTCATACATAAAACAGTGCCTGTTACATGGTAGGTGCTCATTAGTTATTCACTGAATATGTGAGAGGCATCTTATCATAACCTCACAAACAATTATAGGCATTATCTATATGATAAATGCATTCCCGGAAAACCTTACATTCTATCAAATCTCACATTGACAATAACAGTCTTGGGGCAAACTCAAATTCTGCAAAGCTTGGTAACCAGAGCTCTAATAAAAACAATAAATTGAAGGAGACAAAATACCCAGAAACAATAGAGTGGAAATGCCTGGTTCAAGGCGCTGAGGTAATTCAGATACAGTGGAGCTCTGAGTCACTTAAGGAGGCTGCCATTAAGATGGGCACCGAAGGAAGTGCAACATGTTATGAGCTGAGAGCCACGCAAGGCTGAGGGGTACATGTTTGGGGAAGGTACCGAATGTAAGTTCTCATTCTTAATTTTTTTTAAATAGAGCTGAAAGGACTCCCACCTATGCAACAGCTGAGCTAAAGGCTTTTTTTCTTGTTGATAATTATAATTCTCTTTCCACTATTCCAGCTATTCTTGCCTAGGAAAAAAAATCACACATGAATAAACACAATTTCTACATTATACTATTATCAGTCCTCTATTTGCCAAGTGCATATATGCTAATTGGCATCTAAGAAACACATCTAGAGAACACTATTGGCTCCCAAACTTGCCAACTGCATGTCCACAAACTGAGTCCTATGGGCCAAATCCAGCCCACTGCCTGTTTATTTCAATAAAGTGTTATTTGAACCCACACACATCCACTCATTTACATATTACCTATGACTATTTTTGCCCTACAAAGGCAGAGTACTTGTGACACAGATTTATGGCCCACAGAGCCAAAAATATTTATTCCTGGCCCTTTACCGAAAAATTTTGTAGACTTCTGCTTTAGATCACCATGAATCTACAGAAAGATCACAAAATGTCCTTTATTTTCTTTCTTTCTTTTTTTTTTTTTGAGACAGAGTCTCACTTTGTTGCCCAGGCTAGAGTGAGTGCCCTGGCGTCAGCTTAGCTCACAGCAACCTCAAACTCCTAGGCTCGAGCGATCCTATTGCCTCAGCCTCCCGAGTAGCTGGGACTACAGGCATGCGCCACCATGCCCGGCTAATTTTTTCTGTATATATTAGTTGGTCAATTAATTTCTTTCTATTTTTAGTAGAGACAGGGTCTCATTCTTGCTCAGGCCGGTTTCGAACTCCTGACCTCGAGCAATTTGCCCGCCTCAGCCTCCCAGAGAGCTAGGATTACAGGTGTGAGCCACCTCGCCTGGCCACAAAATGTCCTTTAGAAAGATGCCTCCCAAGCTTCCTGGCCAAAACTCAAAAAGGAAGGGTACAGAGAGTATTCTTCAATGGGGAATGGACCTGTCCCTCAATCCTGGGGGAACAACCTGTCCCTCAATCCTTGCAGCAGACACCCTGACACTGGCAACACTTCCTCTTCACAACTTACAAAGTTACCATCACCATTTTCACAAAAGCAAAACCTACTGTCACCCTTTTCAACTCTGCCTGAATTCCCAGGAGTATGGAAAGAGAGAAAAGGAGATCACCTGGGACACATATGCAGCCTAAAAACTAAAGATTCCTTTTAGCATTGTGATAATCATTGTCATACATGAATTTCATAATTTCTTAAAATATGTTATCAATTTGCTTTCTTAGTCATACTTAGGTTTTTTTTTTTTTTGGTTTGTTTTTTGAGACAAGAGTCTCACTCTGCTGCCCAGGCTAGAGTGCCGTGGCATTAGCCTAGCTCACAGCAACCTCAAACTCCTGGGCTCAAGCAATCCTGCCTCAGCCTCCCGAGTAGCTGGGACTACAGGCATGTGCCACCATGCCTGGGTAATTTTTTCTATATATATTAGTTGTCCAATTAATTTCTTTCTATTTTTAGTAGAGATGGAGTCTTGCTCTTGCTCAGGCTGGTTTCAAACTCCTGACCTTGAGTGATCCTCCCGCCTTGGCCTCCCAGAGTGCTAGGATTACAGGCATAAGCCACCACGCCAGGCCCTTATGTTTAATTTATGGCCTTTATTTATGGACTTTATGTTTTAATTTATTATTTATTAATAATATTAAAGGAGAGACAGCATTTTATCCCTTTAAGAACCTGTAGGACAATAAAGTGAGACTCTGTCTAAAAAAAAAAAAAAAAAACGAACCTGTAGGAAAGGCCGGGCGCGGTGGCTCAAGCCTATAATCCTAGCTCTCTGGGAGGCCGAGGCGGGCGGATCCTTTGAGCTCAGGAGTTCGAGACCAGCCTGAGCAAGAGTGAGACCCCATCTCTACTATAAATAGAAAGAAATTAATTGGCCAACTAACATATATATAGAAAAAATTAGCCGGGCATGGTGGCGCATGCCTGTAGTCCCAGTTGCTTGGGAGGCTGAGGCAGCAGGATTGCTTGAGCCCAGGAGTTTGAGGTTGCTGTGAGCTAGGCTGACGCCACGGCACTCACTCTAGCCTGGGCAATAAAGTGAGACTCTGTCTCAAAAAAAAAAGAACCTGTAGGAAATAGGTCTGATTCTGAGACGAAACTGGTACTTCCTTCTCCAGTGAAAAACACTATTAATTAAAGTTCCAAAGTCTTTAACTCAGCCAAATAGGTAATAGAGACTACAAAATGTTTGGGGTTTTTAAGAAACCACTTGTGTTCCATAAAATATAAACAGCTTATAAATTACTATTTTGTCCAATAGTTTTTTCACTTCCACTATTCCCAATTCATCCAATAGATTGCTGTGATTTAATTTTACTTTTCTGGATCCTTTTAGATAATCTAACATTTTTCATAATAAACTGGTTATTCTTTAAATCACTATTCCCTTATTTATCAAATGATGACATTTATCCTATTTCTCATTCTATATATAACTCTCTCTAAATAATCTTCATTTGTTGGTATTGTCCCTTTTGGGGTATAGCAACCTACAATGCTAGACTGCACAAAATGTGTCTCACTCATACATATAAAATGATGACCTTGGCTGCTGAGGTTTTATTGAGCATCTAGGTTCTAAGTAAGCATAGGATCAGGAGGGCTTGGTCCAATAGTGAAAGGGAAGGCTGGAATCTCTGGTTGCCACCTTGTTTGTATCCACACACAAGGGGAAAACAGGCCAGGCACGGTGGCTCACACCTATAATCCTAGCACTCTGGGAGGCCAAGGCGGGAGGATCACTCAAGATCAGGAGTTTGAGACCAGCCTGAGCAACAGCAAGACCCCGTCTCTACTAAAAATAGAAAGAAATTAATTGGACAACTAAAAAAATATATATATAAAAAAAATTAGCCGGGCATGGTGACGCGTGCCTATAGTCCCAGCTACTTGGGAGGCTGAGGCAGGAGGATTGCTTGAGCCCAGGAGTTTGAGGTTGCTGTGAGCTAGGCCACGGCACTCTAACCCTGGTAACAGAGTGAGACTCTGTCTCAAAAAAAAAAAAGGGGGGGGAGGGTCTAGTTCCACTGGGCCCCCAAAATACTCCCCACACTTGGTACTTACATCTCTCATAGGTTTGTCTTCCTTACTAAGGTCATGAACTCTTCTGAGTTTACAACGCTAAGTACCATATTTAATTTATCATTATATTCCAAGTGCTAAAGCTTACAGTTTATGGGGTAATAAAACAATAATCAAATAACTGCTTTAAGAAAAAATGAGATAAATGATCTGAGGGAAGGAAAAAGACTTTTGTGAGAACACATAACAAAGAACTATAAATTAGCCAAGGAGTTCAGAAAATATACCATCAAGATTTAAGCTGATATTTGAAGGCTCAGTAGGCATTAACTAGGGGAAGGGGGAATTTGTAGGGGATAGGATTTCATACAGAAAAGACATCAATGCAAATGACCTGTCACAGGAGGAAGAACTGTGTGTTCAAGGAAACAAAAGAAAGCTGGAGAGGCTGGAACACAGAAAGCAAAGGAGGAAAGGTATATAAAATAAGGGTGGGTGAGGAAGTAGAAGTCAGATGATGAAAGGCCTGAGATCATGGTAAGGATTTTGGTGTTCACTCTTTGAACAGCAGCAAGGGATAGCAGGGCTTTAAGCTGTGTGTGGATCCTATTTTCATTTTGAAAAGGATTACTCTGGTGAAAATATTTTACTAAATGTCCATCAACGGATGAATGGATAAAGAAATTATGTTGCATATACACATGGATTATATACCCATAAAAAAGAATGAAATCCTGCCATTTACAACAATGTGGATGGAACTGGAGAACATTATGTTGAGACAAGCCAAGCATAGAAAGACAAATCTCACGTTTTCACTCATATGTGGGAGCTAAATATCAAAACCAATTGATCTCCTGGAGACAGAGAGTAGAATCATGGTTACCAGGGGCTGGGAAGAGTAGCAGGGAGGGAGGATAAAGTAGGGATGGTTAATGGGTACAAAAATATAGTTAGAATAAACAATATTTGATAGCACAACAAAGTGACTATAATCAAAATAAGCTAGGGTATACTTTAAAATAACTAAAAAAGTGGAACTGCAATGTTCCTAGCACAAAGAAATGATAAATGCCTGACATGAAAGATACCTTAATTACCCTGATTTAATTCACATTGTATGCCTGTATCCAAACATAACATGTATTCTATAAATATATATAACTATTAGGTACCCATAATAGGTAAAAAGAAAAAAGAAAAAAAGTATTTAAAAATAAACACTGCTACTCAAGGACTCCCAAACTGTTAGATGAATAAAGAAAATACTAAAGTTTATTTGGTGGAAGGAAGCAATTGAAATTAGATTTTTTTTTTTTTTTTTGAGACAGTGTCTGATTCTGTCACCTGGGCTAGAGTATAGTGGCCTCATCATAGCTCACTGCAACCTTAAACTCCTAGGCTCAAGTGATCCTCCTGTCTCAGCTTCCTGAGTAGCTGGGACTACAGGCGTGGATCACCATGCCCAGCTACTTTCTCTATTCTTTATAGAGACGGGGTCTTGCTCTTGCTCAGGCTGGTCTCAAACTCCTGGCTTCAAGCAATCCTCCCGTCTTGATCTCCCAAAGTACTAAGATTACAGGCATGAGCCATCCAGCCTGGCCTTGAAATTAGATATTCTTTAAGCTGGGCAAGGTAGGCACCTGTAGTCCCAGCTACTTGGGAGGCTGAGGTGGGAGGATCACTTGAGCCCAGGAGGTCAAATCTTAGCCGGGGCAACATAGCATGATGATGTCTCTTAAAAGAACAAAACAACACAACTAAGCTAAATTGGAAAAAAAAAAAAACCCACTAAGCTATGAAAATGAACACAAACGCTCATATCAATTCCTGGTCAGGATGTAAACAAAATCTAAAGTCTGAAAGACTGCAGTTCAATGGTATGGATACGGAAGACCATCAGGACCCAGCAATAACCTCAAACCCTCTTTTATCCTAAGGGGCTGCAATGGGAAATACAGGTTACATAAGTTACTTGACATTCTGAAACATAAGAGCAGAGGAACAAACAAAGGAGCAGAGAAAATCATGCTATATTCTACTGTTGTAATGATTTTGGTCCAGATGGGCACATGGCAAAGTGAAAGACCTTCTATCTGAACGGAGAGAATCCCTAGGTCCCGAAGCTGCTGGTTGTTGCTCTGAGCCAGGATCCGTAGCCGCTCTGCTGCTTCCCGGGGGATGTTGAATGTCACACGCACACTGTTCCAGGGCTCTACCTTCTGTACTTTTAGCTTGCTGGATTCTTGGTCATGAAAGAAAGAGAATAGTATTAGCAACATTTTGGCCACCAGAAGATGTGGAACTAAAAGACAAAACAAAACAAAAAAAGTAAAAGAATAAGGCAGAGCACCAGCTTGGAATAGCTGGGATAAATTAGACTTTGGAGTTAGATAGAATTCAAATCTAAACCCAGCTTTGACAACACTTAGCATCTGGGTGATGACGAACAAGTTATTTAACCTTTCTGAAACTTACCTTTCTCTTCTTTAAAACTATGAAAAAATTACTTCATGAAATTGTTTGAGTACTAAATGAGATAACACACGCAGAAAACCTAGCACGGTACCTGACACACACTATAGGCACTGAATAAACAGAAAGCAATTAAGATGGTGAAAAACACAAAAAAGAAGAGAAAGGGCCTTCACAGTGGCTCATGCCTATAATCCTAGCACACACAAGGCGGGAGGATCACTTGAGTTCAGGAGTTTGAGACCAGCCTGAGCAAGAGCAACACCCTATCTCTACCAAGAGAAAAAATTATCTGGTCATGGTGGCGTGTGCCTGTTGTCCCAGCTAATACGGAGTCTGAGGCAGTAGGACTGCTTGAGCCTAGTAGTTTGAGGTTGCCGTGAGCTAGACTGATGCCACAGCACTTCAGCCTGGGCAATAGAGCCAGACTCTGTCTCAAAAATAAAATAAAATAAATATAAAAATAAAAATAAAATAAATAAAATAAAATAAAAAACAAACAAATAAAAAATCTCCAAACACTAAAAAATGGGCCAAACAACACATGGCTGCAGGCTGGGTCCAGCAGGCTGTTAATGATCTCTGATATAAAATTTAAGCAAGCAAATTTAAAGTACATTATAAGCAGACTAATAGAATAATAGTTTTCTAAGCTTTAACAGGCCTTTAGGATCCAGTGTAAGCTTGTCGATTTATAGGTAAGGAAACTGAAGACTAGAGAGTAAAAAACAATAAATCTGGGACTTGAGAATTACTTCTATACACTAGATTATTTAAGAATTTCTCTGTTAAGCAACTTTATTATATTCAGTTCCTCTATATAGTTAAAAGAAACACAACAGTATTTCTACTTTCCAAAAATCCTAAAATTCCACCTTTGCTCTTAAAATCAGCCTTCTGACCCAGTTTAGCAAACGTCTGCTTTGTAAAAGTCAAGATAACCATGGAAGGGCAAACACTACAAAACCAGTAACAAGAAAAAAATAATTAAAACAAATTACCCATGTGTAGCAAATTGGGCACATTTTTTAATATTGCATCCAATTTCCACTTGAAGTCTTTATCATCTATATTTCCTTTAAAGGCCACAAAAATTGTAGAATCTTCCAAAGCACTATCATTTTTTGTGTCATCATCTTCTAGTCCAGAGTCAAAATCCATCTCTGAGTCTTCCACTGTTGATGAACACAAGGAAGTATAGATGTCTTCTAAGTTTGGAAGGTCATCCAAAACCATGGTGAATATTATTCCAGAAGCATATGCCAAGTCGACAATGAGAAAACCTTTGAAAAGAGGAGAAGACGAAAAAGAGTATTACCATACATAATTATCCATTCAACAATGTGTAATCCATAGTTTTGTGAAAACTGTAATTTATGTGCCAAGTAATAAGGAAGTAATATGAAAATTAAGAAATTACACAGAAGATAAACTATTTTAATTAAGAAATTCAGTTGGCCAGGTATGGTGGCTCAAGCCTGTAATCCCAGAACTCTGGGAGGCCAAGGTGGGAGGACCTCTTGAGATCAGGAGTTTGAGACCAGCATGAGCAAGAGCGAGACACCGTCTCTACTAAAAAAAATAAAAAGAAATTAGCCAGACAACTAAAATTAGAAAAAGTTAACTGGGTGTGGTGGCATATTCCTATAGTCCCAGCTATGGGAGGCTAAGGCAGGAAGATTGCTTGAGCCCAGGAGTTTGAGGTTGCTGTGAGGCAGGCTGATGCCATGGCACTCTAGCCCAGGCAACAGAGCGAGACTCTTTGACACACAAAAAAACCCCAACAACAACAACAACAAAAAAAACCAAAACTGTGATTTGGGTGGTTAAGAAACAACACCATTCAGAAAATCCCTTATAAATACCACCATCCTTATTTTACAGATTTTAATGAACTGTAGAGGTAAATAAACAAAACTAATAAAGATTTTTAGGGCTTAAAAACTGCTGCTCAGCAGGAAAAGTCTACTTGGTGAAACTGCCTAAAAAACTGTAGCTATTTAGCAGCTGTTCCAAAGTTGGAACAACTCCAAGAAAAGAATTTAAAATCTAAGAAGTATTTTCCAAAAGAATCTTTAATTGGAAAGAAGGAAACTAAAAAACCTGGGCTTTGATAGTCTCTCTAAAGATGTTGTTGGTTATACCATGAAGGCTGTGTATCCAGATCTGGAAAATCCTCTAATGGCAGCCACATGAAATCAGCTAATCCAGATTCAGGAATTGTCAGTTTAACAATGATATGGACACTACACAAGTGCTTAAAACAACAAAAAATTGAGAATCAGTCTATAAAAATTGCTGGCCTCTCCCCCTAAAAAATACTTTTTTTTTTTGAGACAGAGTCTTACTTTGTTGCCCAGGCTAGAGTGAGTGCCATGGCACCAGCCTAGCTCACAGCAACCTCAATCTCCTGGGCTCAAGCAATCCTCCTGCCTCAGTCTCCCGAGTAGCTGGGACTACAAGCATGCGCCACCATGCCCGGCTAATTTTTTCTATATATGTATTAGTTGGTCAATTAATTTCTTTCTATTTTTAGTAGAGACGGGGTCTCGCTCAGGCTGGTTTCGAACTCTTGACCTCGAGCAGTCTGCCTGCCTTGGCCTCCCAGAGTGCTAGGATTACAGGCATGAGCCACCACGCCCGGCCTAAAAAATACTTTTTAAAAGAAACTTCTTCCAGATAATGAATTCATTGAGATTATACGTCTTCTTTAAATCTAGCTCTTAATAAAGGATTTAGTATCAAAATAACTGACTAATCTTTGAGTGAACTGCACTTTAGTGAACTGCTCCCATAGAGAGGAACATATTGCAGCTGACTACCACAAGAGACTCATTTGCTCACTTATGGTCATCTGTCACAAGAGAGCATGTGCTGTCTTTCTGGGTTTGCTAAGATTAACCACCAGTTTTATCTTACTCATTCACATAATAAACTTACATAATCATTATCTAATGATTTCACTCCTTGAGGCTCTTTTGATCTTTTATTAAGAATCTAGGAGTAAATGTGATATTCAGGAGAATTTGAAAAGCAGACATATTATTCATTCTACCTTTCTAGTAGAAATCATTTCAGGGTAACCAAATAGCTCCAGTTGATGAAGGAGTCAACTGGAATCAATTACTTTTGTAGAAGAATGCCAACTCAAATGTAAAAAGAACAATATAATCAGAAAAATCACAATTTTGTAACTCCTAATAAAAGAACTAGAAAAGGGCATTAATAAGTATAAAACAGCTGGGCACAGTGGCTCACAACTGAAATCCCAGCACTTTGGGAGGCAGGAAGATCACTTAAGGCCAGGAGTTCACTTGGGGAACATAATAAGACCCTGTTTCTACAAAAAAAATTTAAAAATTACCCATGTGTGGTGATGCATACCTGTACTATTAGCACTTGGGTGGTTGAGATGGTAAGATCATTTGAGCCTAGAAGTTTGAGGTTTTAGTGAGCTATGATTGTGCCTGAGTGACAGAGCGAGACCATTTCTAGAAGAAAAAAAAAAAAAGGATAAAACAGTATGTTAAAAACTTAAAGAAAAAAAAAACTGAAAGAGAAATGGATATTCACATGATGCCAAAGTATCACCTCAAGAGATTTGCTGCTAGCAATGGGAAAACTAACTTCAAAATGGGAAGATGGAGGCCAGGCGCGGTGGCTCACGCCTGTAATCCTAGCACTCTGGGAGGCCGAGGTGGGAGGACCACTCAAGGTCAGGAGTTTGAGACCAGCCTGAGTAGCAGGAGACCTCGCCTCTACTAAAAATAGAAAGAAATTAACTGGCCAACTAAAAATATATAGAAAAAATTATCTGGGCATGGTGGCGCATGCCTGTAGTCCCAGCTACTCAGGAGGCTGAGGCAGGATTGTTTGAGCCCAGGAGTTCGAGGTTGCTGTGAGCTAGGCTAATGCCACGGCACTCTAGCCAGGGCAACCAGAGTGAGACTCTGTCTCAGGAAAAAAAAAAAGTATTTGGCTTGAAGTGCAATCTCCTATTAGAGTTTTAATTAACATAGAAAAATAAGTATTGTTTACTGGTCTTTCACTGTCTTCTACAGTGAAATATTAAGATCATCATTTATGAAAAAGATGAGAAACCACTTAACAAAACAGTTTATAGTAGAAACCCCATTTAAAAACAGAAGAGTGGCATTTGCTTTTATTCAATGTCTCTAAGAAGAATAAACACAATCTAAGCTTCTCCAGAAAGAGAGACAGTATCAGAAACACCAAAAGTATCAAAATTAAGTTAGGTCTTTTCTACTCTCTCATATAGGATTTCACTTACCAAAATGTCTTTCTTAATTTTTATCATTTATCCAAGTCATCTTCTAAGTCCAAATAAGCTGACATTTTTAGGGCTTGGATTTAAAGGTAGCAGCCAAATCAAAATTCTAAAAAGAGAGAGAAAGAAGTAGTCATGGTATAATATTGGTATTATGTAGAAATTACAGAGGTATGGTATCTTTGCAATAGAAGTCAATGCAGTATCATAAGTTACAAACTCAATGTTGGCATCTTTAAAGAATGTTAAAATAGGATTTTCATTAAGTCTATAAATATCTTTTTCTGAGATCTTAAACCACTCATCAGCAAGCATTCAAAGCACATGCAAACAAAACTTGGAGCTTATATTTAAGAATCATGACACTGGGACTCTAAAATTTAGAGCCCTCTCTATATTTTCATTCCTAAATCTGTCAAGTTAAAATGAATTAACATCATGCCACACAGTTTGCAAACACCAAGAGGCAAAACCAAAATATTTTGTACACACATTAAACACACATTAAATATAAAACTCACTTCTTTTAACAGAATTTGTATTCTTACCAAAAGTTCCTAACCTGGGTCTAAACAAGTCTTTAAACATACTTTCTTCTTTATAGGAAATTCACGAGATAGAGCAACAAGAAAAATTACATGAAAACATAATCTAACAGACCTTGAGAATATGGGACTTGATACAATAAAACTTGTCTGGTCTCTTCAAAAAGCTAAGATCTTAAAATTGAATGTAAACTGAGTAACAGAAGATATTAGGGCATGATTTTTAATTTCCTTGGGTATGGTAACATTATTTATAATTAGGTACAGAATGCCCTTATTTTTAGGAGATGCATGCTGACAGGTTTAGGGATAAAGCGTCATAATGTCTGCAATTTATTTTCAAATTAGTCGCCAAAGATCGGCAAAGACAGAGAATGCAAATGAGGCAGAATGTTAACAATTGTTTAAACTAAATTGTGTTCATTGTATTACTGTTTCAGCTTTTCTGTTTAAAATATTTCACATTAAAAAATTGGAAGAAAAGGTATAAATAAGGGATAAAGACTTTCACTACATATCTTTATTATGTTTTGATTTTTGAACCATGTGAATGTATTATCTATTGAAAACAAAAGCTAGTTATCTACCACACTCTTAAACCATTTTTTTTTTTTGAGACAGAGTCTCACTTTGTTGCCCAAGCTAGAGTGAGTGCCATAGCGTCAGCCTAGCTCACAGCAACCTCAAAATCCTGGGCTCAAGCAATCCTGCTGCCTCAGCCTCCCAAGTAGCTGGGACTACAGGCATGCGCCATCATGCCCGGCTAATTTTTTCTATATATATTAGTTGGCCAATTAGTTTCTTTCTCTTTATAGTAGAGACGGGGTCTCGTTATTGCTCAGGCTGGTTTCCAACTCCTGACCTCAAGTAATCCGCCCACCTCGGCCTCCCAGAGTGCTAGGATTACAGGCGTGAGCCACCGCGCCCGGCCCTCTTAAACCTTTAGTAGCAATGTTTCTACTCTTAACTCATCTCAGACGCACAAAAACAAAAATATCTTCAGCTTTCTATCTCCGTGTTTGGTGGTGGTGGGAGGGGAGTGGTCCTCTGGCCACATCTCGCCTATGAATCATTTGACAGACAGTAGGATAAGAACCTGGACCACATCATTACCAGGTGCTGAGCCACAGCCACCTCCAACTCTATATTTCCTTAGGTCAGTCTCCTATACTTGTCCCACTCACCCCACTACCACCCCACAGTTGGCTCCCTCAACAATGCTCCTATCAGTGCCCTGGGCCCCATCCCCTTGCTTTGCTCACCTATTCTTCAGGCACACAAAGTCAACCAGCTGCCACTCCCCCATCCACCACACTGGCTCACAAACTAGTTTTAGAGCTACAAGGGAATTTACAAAATAAATAGTCTTAACTCCTCCACTCTTTCACAGAAGGAAAACTGGAACCTACACTGGTTTTGTGCCTCGACTCGAGTTACAAACTCTGTGGCATGATCGGGACTAGATCCCGGTCTTCCAACCTCAAGTTCAGTGCTTTTCCCCCCATATACCAAACTTTCTTCTCACCAGGGTGAGTCTACCCACTCGTACACAGCACACTATTAGTGGAAATATCAGAACCAAGCAGTCCAGTCTATCAGACCAATACCCACTAATTAGAACTACCCTAACTACTCCAAAATGACTACAGTCAGAATACCTGAGATCAACTGAGCATGTATTTTGAAAGAACATCAGTGGCTCTCAACCTGGGCTAAACATTACAATTATTTGGAAAGCTTTAAAAAATAATAATGTCTGAGTCTCACCAGGTCTGCACTACTATTGTTATCTGCATGTAAATACTACCTAGGTGATTATAATATGCAGCCAAAGTTTAGAACTACATTATTTATTTTTCCTTTAGATGAGGTAACTCAGTCAGGTGGGGAATATGGCTAAAGCATTTGCCCCAAGAAAAGTGCTGAAGGAGGAACAAAAGCTTTTCCTTTTCTTTTGCTTATTATGCATATTCGTTGCTTCTTTAAAAAATTTTTATTTTTAACATGAGTAATACAAGACCATATTGCTTGTGAGAAAATCAAACAAAACATAACGATACAGAATCAAAAAGTGAACTGTATCACCCTGAGTTCCATCTTGTTTTTTCTATGTCTGTGACACTGGAGTCTCCTAAATCTTTCTTAGCTTCCCTATTGTCATTTAGAAAATGAGGGAGCTGTTAACATATTTTCACTATCTGAGGATGCTATGGCTATTTTAAACCTTGACTATCTGACTTCAGTGTTATAATATTTCCTTGAAAAACTGGAAATCATTTGGTGTAAGATCTTTAATGCCTTCTTCCATTAGTGGCAGTTCTTCACACTCTTCTTTTGTCTTTCTCCTTTCAAAAAGTCAACTCTGTTAACTTTTTTACTGATACATTTAAGAAAACACTGCTATACTTAAGAAAACACTGGGAATCAGAGTTATAACAGCATTAGAAACTAGGACTGCTGCTCAAAGAACTGACCCAAAGATGATTTTTCTGACAAAAAACAGTAATGGGGCTTGAGACACAACAATAGAGCCAGGCAGGAAAGCAACAGATTCTTGAGCCCCAACATGTGGCTCTCCTTCCTCCAAAATAGCTTTCTCCTGGTGACAGCAGTGGTGTGTTTGGGGAGCACCACACTACTACTGTGAAGAGACCCACTTATCAAGCTATTACATGCCCAGAACCTTTCCCCTCTACTTTAGATTCTATGACATACAAAGTAGTACATATATATTCTGGGATTTGAAGACAGATGGAGGAAGGACTGAGAGAGCAAAAGCCCTGGGAGCACTACAGTCTGAGAACCACAGTTAACTGTAGCTTAGGCTTTAAATTATCAAAAAACACATTCCCTTTTATAAAGTCCAGTTACCAGGCCACGGGAAGGGAATTCCTCCCCTTAATCCAGCAGGAGGCACATAAATGACTGCTAACACTAGAAAGTATTCTGAAGCTATATATTATATATCAATTAGTCTTCTAGCTTAACATTTGAAAGAATTCATACAGGTACAAGGTAGCCTGTGAGGAGAACCTATCTATTGACCCTATTAATTTGGTAAATGCTAGACTTGTATATCCCTCTACTTATTCAAGGAAGAATAACTGGAGGGATGGGCTGAAAAATATTCTACAACATAAAAAAAAGACAAACTCTGCACTTACAATTGAGGAAATGAATATATATAAACATAAGGAGCAATAGGTGAAATTTTAGAAATCAACTACATTACTCCCAACAAATTTGAGAAAACACACTGAAATGAGCAATCAAAGTCCACAGGTGGAAATGAAAAGGGCTAGTTAAGATGGAGGTGTAAATAAAAGACAAGGGAAAAAGAGAAGGAAAAATCATAATAAAGCAAGTATGTCAACGCAGAATCCAAATCTCTATTAGAATGAGAGAATACTTAATTAGAAATGTAGGGATCACAAACTTAAGAAACTCTTCCAGAATGGAGAGGGAAAGGACAAAGTAAAGTGTGAGAGAGAACTGACAAGGAGAAATAATCTTCAACTAATTGTTGAAACAAAAGGACAGAAACAATAATCAAAGTTTTTAAAAAATAGAAATGGAAATTTTCCTCAATCAAAAAATGTTCGTTGCCTCTAGTTCAAAGACCTCACAAAATACCAGGCAAAATTCCTGAAAAGATAACGACAACTAGATTTGTTCTGGTGAAACTCAGATTTCAAGGATAAAGAAAATGTCCTACGACCACCCCGGAAGAAAAAAACAGGTCATCCACACAGGAACAAAAATCAGGCTGGCCTCAGATTTCTGTTTTGCAAGACCAGAAGACAATGGCAAAATAATAAATAATTAGGAAGGAGAGATAATGTGACCTAATAATTCTGCCCTCTTTCACAGCCAAGTTTTCATTCAGTTTTAAATCAATATAATGACACTTTTTTTTTTGAGACAGAGTCTCACTTTGTTGCCCAGGCTAGAGTGAGTGCCATGGCGTCAGCCTAGCTCACAGCAACCTCAAACTCCTGGGCTCGAGCAATCCTGCTGCCTCAGCCTCCTGAGTAGCTGGGACTACAGGCATGCGCCACCATGCCCGGCTCATTTTTTCTATATATATTAGTTGGCCAATTAATTTCTTTCTCTTTATGGTAGAGATGGGGTCTCGCTCTTGCTCAGGCTGGTTTCCAACTCCTGACCTCGAGCAATCCGCCCTCCTCAGCCTCCCAGAGTGCTAGGTGTGAGCCAGCGCGCCCGGCCTATGACACTTTCTTATGAAAGTATACCAATCAAGTACTTTCCACGAAAATATTATTTAAATAATTAACCAAAACTAAAGACGGTGAGAATGAGATGAAACCAGTTAAACATAGTCTAAATAGTCTAATTGTTAAAAATATAATACTAAGTGCTATTTTTAAAAAAGTTATTGAAAAGGAAGATCTATTTAAGATACAAAATAAAAATGGACTATTATTAATCACCATCATCTTCATCTGAGTTCTAAGAACAGTTGTGCTAATAACTCTGTCATTAATTTAATGCATTAAATCCCTTATCAAAGGATAAAGAGGTTTAGACTAGGACAAGAAGCAAAATCCAACTATAAAACATCCTTAAAAAAAGGACACTTGGCCGGGCGTGGTGGCTCATGCCTGTAATCCTGGCACTCTAAGAGGCCGAGACAGGAGGAGTGTTCGAGTTCAGGAGTTCAAAACCAGCCTGAGCAAAAGCGAGACACCATCTCTACTAACAAAATAGAAAGAAATTAGCTGGACAACTAAAAATATATAGAAAAAAATTAGCTGGGCATGGTGGCACGTGCCTTTAGTCCCAACTACTCTGGAGGCTGAGATAGAAGGATCACTTGAGCTCAGGAGTTTGAGGTTGCTGTGAGGTGGGCTGATGCCACGGTACTTTAGACCAGGCAACAGAGTGATACTCTGTCTTAAAAAAAAAAAAGTTAAAAGGCTAGACCATGTTAATATTTGGTAAACGCAAAAGGAAAGCAAGAGTGGCATACTGGACTAAGTCAATTTCAAGCCAAAAAACATCAAACAGGACAAGAGAATAATTTTATATTGATAAAAATACATTTTTATAAATATGCAATATTCATTAACTTCATATAACAAATTTTAAAAATCAAAATATAAAGGGCAAAAATCTAATGCAAAAAAATTAACAAATATAACTATAATGAGATGTTAAATATTGTTAACAGACTCTGACAACTAAAACAAAACAAGATACACACATAGAGAATGTTAACATAATTAACAGATACATGAACTTTGTACTCTACAGAAAATACACTTTATTTTCAAATATCTATGAAATAATTTCAGAAGTTGATCATATATTACAACACAGAAACCCCACAGAGGTCACACTGCTTAACTATAATACAATAAAACTAGAAACTAATAAATAATGAAAGTTTTAATGTAAATAGTATTAAGCACTTAGAAATTTTAAAAGCATTATACTGCCTAACTATTGGGCCCAAGGGAAAACCCATACTATATAAACTATTCAAAAAAAAATTTTTTTTTTATATACAGTCTTGCTCTGTCAACCTGGGTAGAGTCCAGTGGCATCATCATGAGCTCACTGCAACCTCAAATTCCTGGGCTCAAGCGATTCTCTTGCCTCAGCTTCCCCAGCAGCTGGGACAAGAAGCACCCTCCACCACAGCCAGCTAATTTTTCTACTTTTAGTAGAGACAGGGTCTCACTCTTGTTCAGGCTGGTCTTGAATTCTTGAGCTCAAGCAATCCTCCTGCCTCGGCCTCCCAGAGTACTAGGATTATAGGTGTGAACCATGGCACCAGGCCTCAAGAATTATTTTATTTTATTTTTTGAGACAGAGTCTTACTTTGTTGCCCGGGCTAGAGTGCCGTGGCATCAGCCTAGCTCACAGCAACCTCAAACTCCTGGGCTCAAGTGATCCTCCTGCCTCAGCCTCCCAAGTAGCTGGGACTACAGGCATGTACCACTATGCCTATCTCATTTTTTTTCCTATATATTTTTAGTTGCCCAATTAATTTCTTTCTATTTTTTTAGTAGAGACAGGGTCTCACTCTTGCTCAGGCTGGTTTTGAACTCCTGACCTTGAGCAATCCTCCCACCTCAGCCACCCAGAGTGCTAGTATTACAGGCATGAGCCACCACGCCCGGCCTCAAGAGTTATTTTAAAGTAAAGAAAAACTTTAAGAAAAAAAGATAGCAAATTGGTGAAATAAAGTAGGCTGCGCCTATATTATGAAATACTACAGTCATTAAAATGTTATAAAAGAATATTTAAAACTGCTATAAGAGTCAACCAACATTAAAGACATTTTGGGATAAATAGGGGAAATTTTATTATGAATTAGATTTTAGATAATATTAAAACTTATAATTTCCCTAAGTGTAACAATGGTATTATGATTATGTAAGAAAATGTCCTTAGTTTTTAGAGATGGAAACTGAAATAGAGGTGTAATGACATGATATCTGTGATTAGCTCCAAAATAGTTCAGTAAAAGCAAAAAAGAAAAAACACGTGTCTCGGTGTGGTGGCTCACCCCTATAAGCCTGGCACTTTGGGAGGCCAAGGCAGGAGGATCACTTGAAGCCAGGGGTTTGAGAACAGCCTGAGCAAGAGCAAGACCCTGGCTCTATGAAAATATAGAAAAATTAGCCAGGCATGGTAGCACGTGCCTGTAGTCCATCTACTTGGGAGGCTGAAGCAGCAGGATCGCTTTAGCCCAGGACTTTAAGCTTGCAGTGAACTATGACGACATCACTACATTCTAGCCCAGGCAACAGAGACCCTGTCTTAAAAAAACCAACCAACCACAAAATATTAAGGGAATGTGGCGATGTAGTAATTTTTGTTAAATCTAGGTGGCAAATATATATAGATTTTATACCATTCACTTAATTTTTATACTTAAAAATTCATAATAAAAGAATGTTATATGATTTTCTCAATATAATAAATGGGGGGGAAGCAAATTAAAAAAGCCAGTATAATTATACCATATGCCTTTTTTGAGAAGAAAAAAGGCTTTGGAAAACTGGAAAAATATTTCATCAAAATGTTCATACTATTATATCGGGGTAGTGAGATTGTGGGTGACTTTGTTCTTAGTTTTTAGTTATGTCTTTATCAATATAATTTATATACATACTATACAATCTGTCCTAAGTATATAAATTCAAAAGGTTTTTAGTATATTCAGTTCTGCAACCATCATCACAATCAGTTTTAGACATTTTATCACCCTGAAAGAAGTTCAGTGTCTTTTAGCAATCACTTCTCATTTGCCTCCAAACCCCCCTTCACAGCCCTAGGCAACCATTAATCTACTTTTGTCACTATAGATTCATCTATTCCACATATTTCATATAAATGGAATTATACAATAGGTGGTCTTTTGTGACTGGCTTCTTACACTTAGCATAATGTTTTCAAGGTCCATCTATGTTGTAGCACATAATAGTACTTCATTCTTTTTACTGCCAAATAATATCCCTTTGTATGGAAATACCACATTTATTTATCCATTCATTAGTTGATGGACATTTGGGTTGTTTCCACTTTTTGCTATTATGAAATATGCTATGAACATTTGTGTACAAGTTTTGTGTGGATGCATGTTTTTATTTCTCTTGGGTATATCTATATATAAGTTGAGCATCCTCAATTCCAAAATCTAAAACCCAAAATGATCCAAAATCTGAAACTTATTCAGTAAAAACATGACACTCAAAGGAAATGCTCAATGGAGCGTTTTAGATTTTTTTTGGATTAGGATGCTCAACCAGTAAGTATAATGCAAGCATTCTACAATGCAAAAAAAATCCAAAATCTGGAACACTTCTGGTCCCAAACATTTTGGATAAAGGATACTCAATCTGCGTATATATACACCTAGGAGTGAAATTGCTGGGTCATTGTTATCTCTATGTTTAACCTTTTGAGAAACTGCCAGACTGTTTTCAAAGCAACTACACCATTTTACATTCGCCTTTGTATACTGTATAGCAGTATACAAAGGTCCCAATTTCTCCATATCCTCACCAACACTTGTTATTATCTGATTATAGGCACCCTAGTGGGTGTGAGGTAGTATCTATCTCTCTGTGATTTTGATTTGCATTTCTCTGATGGCTTATGGTGTTGAGAGCATATTTTCAGGTTTATATTATTGGCCACTGACATGTTTTCTTCAGAGAAATAATCTATTCAAATGCTTTGCCCATTTGTTTTTTTTAAGACAGAGTCTTTCTCTGTTGCCCACACTGGAGTGCATGTAGTGGTGTGATCCCAGCCCACTGCAACCCCAAACTCCTGGGCTTAAGTGATCCTCCTGCCTAAGCCTCCTGAGGACCTAGGACTACAAGCATGACCACCATGCCTGGCTAATTTTTTGTTTTTAAATTTTTTGTAGACATGGGGTCTCACTATCTTGTCTAACCAGGTCTGGAACTCCTGGCCTCCAGTGATCCTCTCACCTTGGTCTCCCAAAACTTTTTTTTTTTTTTTGAGTACAGGTTTTGCTATGTTAGCCAGGCTGCTCTCAAACTCCTGGGCTCAAGAGATGCTTACACATCAGTCTCCAGAATAGCTGGGATTACAGGTTGCACCCCTGTGCCCAGATAATGTTTTTAGCTTTTTGACGAACCTCCATACTATTTTCCATAATAGCTATAGTTATTTACATTCCTACCAACAGTGTACAAGAGATCACTTTCTCCACATTCTTGTCAACATTAGTTTATTTTTCCCGTTTTTGAAATAGTCATTCTAACTGAGGTAAGATGGTAACTCATAGTGGTTTTCATGTGCATTTCCCTGATGATTTGTGATGTTGGGCATTTTTTCATATAATTTTTGGCCATTTGTCTTCTTTTGAGAAATGTCTATTCAGATCAACTGCCAATTTTTTGTTTAGATTACTTGTTCTGTTTTGCTGCTGAGTTGAGACCCTTGTATATTCTGGATATTAATCCCCTGCCAGATGAATAGTTTACAAATATTTTTTCCCATTCTGCAGGTTGTCTCTTCATTCTGTTGTTTCCTTTGCTGTGCAGAAGCTTTTTCGTTTGAAATAATGCCATTTGTCTACTTTCGCTTTTGTTGCCTGTGTTTTTGAGGTCTTATCTATAAAATCTTTGCTTAGATCAACATCCTGAATTGTTTCCCCTATATTTTCTCTTAGTAATTTCAAAGATTCAGTCTTACATTTAAATATTTTGTTATTTATTTAATTTTTTGAGATGCGGGTCTCATTCTGTCACCCATGCTAAAGTGCAGTAGTGTCATACTTTAATGCAACCTCAAATTCCCAAGCTCAAGCCATCCTCCTGTTTCAGCCTCCTGAGTAGCTTACAGGGTATGCCACCATGCCCAGCTAAGTTTTCTACTTTCTGTAGAGATGACCTTGCTATGTTGTCCAGGCTGGCCTCAAACTCCTGGCCTCAAGCAATTCTCCTGCCTTGACCTCCCAAAGTGCTAGGATTATAGGTATGAGCCACCGTGCCTGGCCACATTGAAGTCTTAAATTCATTTTGAGTTGATTTTATATATGGTCAGAAACAGGGGTCTAGATTCATTCTTCTGCATATGGATATCCACTTTCCCCAGCACCACTTATTGAAGAAACTGTCCTTTTCCCAGTATATGTTCTGGGTTCTTGATTCTGTTCCAGTGGTCTATATGTCTGTTTTTATGCCAGCACAATACTGTTTTTGTCACTATAGCTTTGTAGTATATTTTGAAGGCAAGTAGTATGATATCTCCAGTTTTGTTAATAATATTTTTCCAGCTTTGTTCTTTTTGTTCAGGATTGCTTTGGCTATTTGGGTCTTGCTATGTTGCTCAGTCTGGTCTCAAACTCCAGGTCTCAGGTGATCCTCCTGCCTAGGTCTCCAAAGTGCTAGGATTACAGGCATGAGCCATTGTGCCTGGACAAGACCTCTTCTCTTAAAAGGGGGGGGGGAGGGGAAGATCTGAGCAGACTCTTTACAATAAGCACATGAAAAGATGTTCATCATTAGGTATCAGGAAAATGTAAATTAAAGTCACAAAGAAATAACACACCTACTATAATGGCTAAAATGAACAAGAATGAAAATATTAAATGTTGGCAAGGATATGGGACAACTAGAACTTTCAAACTGGTGGGAATGTAAAATGGCATAAATACTATGGAAAACAACTAGGCAGTTTCTCATAAAGTTAAGCGTACTCTTAGTATAGGACTCAGAAATCTCACCCCTAGGTATTTACTCCAAATTAATGAAAACACAGGTTCACACAGACTTGTACATGAAAGGTAATAGCAACTCTATTTAAAATAGCCTTGAGCTAGAAATAAGTTGTAAATAACCCAAATGTCCATTAATTAGTAAACGGAAAAATGAATTGTAGTTATCCCTACAACAAAATACTACCCAGCAATAAAAGGAATACTATTATAAGGGTTCTCAACCAGGAGAAGGAGGGAATTTTGTCCTTTAGAAGACAATTGGCAATATCTGACTGTTACAATTGGGAAAAGGGGAGCTAATGGCATCTACTGGGTAGTCAGGGATGTGCTAAATATCCTGAAATGCATAGGAAAGTCTATAAAACAAAGAATTGTCCAGCCTAAAATGTTAATAGTACCAAGGTTAAAAAACTCTGAACTACTAAAATATATCACAACATGGATGAACCTCAAAAACTTCATGGTGATCAAAAGAATCCAGACATTTCTATGACAGTCTAGAACAGGCAAAACTAACCTACAGTAAGGGAGATCAGATCAGTACTTGCCCGGTACTAGGGTAGGGACTAATTACTATAGGGATATGAGGGACCTCTGGAGTGAAATTATTCTATATCTTTATTGTGGGAGTATATATATTTGTCAAAATGCAAACTGTACACTTAAAATGAGTGTATTTTATTGTATATAAATCAAAAATACAAAATTGGTAAAAAATAATTTGCCAACAATAGGTGAAAAGTACACTAGGGGGGTTTCATGACAGTATTCTACTTTTGTATCTACCTCAATTTCCATAACAAAATGTTAAAAAATACATATATAAACATTAAATGGGCCGGGTGCGGTAGCTCACGCCTGTAATCCTAGCACTCTGGGAGGCCCAGGCGGGCGGATCACTCGAGGTCAGGAGTTCGAAACCAGCCTGAACAAGAGCGAGACCCCATCTCTACTATAAATAGAAAGAAATTGATTGGCCAACTAATATATAGAGAAAAAAATTAGCCGGGCATGGTGGCGCATGCCTGTAGTCCCAGCTACTTGGGAGGCTGAGGCAGCAGGATTGCTTGAGCCCAGGAGTTTGAGGTTGCTGTGAGCTAGGCTGACGCCACGGCACTCACTCTAGCCTGGGCAACAAAGTGAGACTCTGTCTCAAAAAACAAACAAACAAACAAACAAAAACATTAAATGATTCAGGGAAAAGCCTTAATTGAATCTCTCGAAAAGAAAAAAACAATACTCAGGATTAAAATCTCATTGTAGGAATGACCTTTATGTCTCTCTTCTTGAAGGAGAGAGAGGCTGAGGCAAAAAGAGACAGAAGATAATACAATTTGATATAAGGAAAGTAAAGAAAATCACACTACTTTTTTTTTAACCTATAATGTTCTATCTAGTTCCAGTCTGACACTAAGCCACCCTTTCTACGGTAGACAAACTTCTAAGATGGCTGCCCATTACTCCAGCCTCCTTGTATTTATGCCTTTGTGTAAACCTCTTCCTCCTGAGCGTGCACTGGCCTAGTGATTTGTTTCTAACCAACATAATCACAAAGACGATGGGATATCACTTCCATGATTAGGTTAGAAAAGACTGTGACTTCCATTTTCCTAGGAGACTCTCTACTGCCTTCTTGACTTATGATGTTGGAGAGGCCACATGACAAGGGACTGAGAGGAAGCTCTAGCCATCAGCCAGTGAGAAACCAAGGTCCTCAATCCATCATCTCTCAAGGAAGTGAATTCTGCCAACAATCAAGTGATCTTGGAAGCAGAATCTTCCTCAGTCAAGCACTGAGAAGAGATACTAGCCCTGGATGACACTTTGACTATGGCCTGTGAGAGACCCTGAAACAGAGGACCCTCATCTAAGCTATGCCCAGAAATTGCCATAATAAACGTGTGTTGTTTTAAGCTGCTAAATTTGTAGTAATTTATTATGCAACAATAAATAACTAATGCACCCTCTGTATTAATACTACTGAATGAATAGCCTGGCAATTTCTTAAAAAGGTAGATATACTACATGTAGATATTTACCCCCAAGTAAATGAAAACATGTTTACACAAAGATTTGTACATGAATGCTTATAGTAATTTTATTCACAATCATAAAAAAATGGAAAACAACCCAAATATTCATCACAGGTAAATAGATAAACATGTTATATCCATACAACAAAATACCACTTGACATTAAGAAGGAATCACCACTGATACATGCTATAACATGGATGAATATAAAAATCATTATGCTGAGCAAAAGAAGCCAGACACAAAAGGGAAGGAACATAATGTGCGAATGCATTTATATAAAATTCTACAGCTTGGGCACGGTGGTTCATGCTTATAATCCCAGCGTTTTCGGTGGGAGGACCGATTGAGGCCAGTTCTAGACCAGCCTGGGCAACATTGTGAGACCACATATGTATGAAAAATTAGCTAGGTGTGGCTGTAGTCCCCGCTACTTGAGAGGTGGAGGCAGAGGATAGCTTGAGCCCAGGAACTTAAAGCTGCAGTTACACTACTACGCTCCAGCCTGTGTGACAGAGCAAGATCCTGTCTCAGGGAAAAAAATTCTAGAAAATGGGAAGCAATATATATAAGTGGGGGCATTGGGAGGTACAGAATACAAAGGGACACAAGAAAATTTTCTGGGGCAATGAAAATTTTCTATATCTTGGTTGTAGTGGCTGTTTCATAGTGGCGGATGGACAGTGCCCTTGCTGGGTCTTACTTTTCTTTGGGACTACGAGGGGAATGGTTTTAGAGGTAAGGGTCGGTCCATGTGGAGGAAAGAAGTGTCTCCGTTGGGGAACAGAGTAACCTGGGGAGTCCATCACATTTCCTACAATCTGCTCTTAGATACGGCCTTGCCAGGAGAGCCTGCCCTCCTCAGACTGCAGGACCAGACCCCTGCCTCCATCTTTCCAAGCACCGGGGCGAAAAACCACAAAGGAAAGGAAGAAAATTTATATATATATAATATAAAATCACTTGGTGATTAAAAAAATAACAGCTCCATAAATAAAACTCCTAAAGTCACTAAAAACAAACAAACAAACAAACAAAAACTATAAACTAAAATACTATAAACTAATAAATTATCTGTCAATATGCATAGAACTGTACACGTTAAATGGATACAGTTGGGCCGGGCGCGGTGGCTCACGCCTGTAATCCTAGCACTCTGGGAGGCTGAGGCAGGAGGATCGCTCAAGGTCAGTAGTTCGAAACCAGCCTGAGCAAGAGCGAGACCCCATCTCTACTAAAAATAGAAAGAAATTAACTGGACAGCTAAAAATATATAGAAAAAATTAGCTGGGCATGGTGGCATGTGCCTGTAGTCCCAGCTACTCAAGGCTGAGGCAGTAGGAGTTTGAGGTTGATGTGAGCTAGGCTGACGCCACAGCACTCTAACCCAGGCGAGAGACTCTGACTCAAAAATGAATGAATGAATGAATGAATGGGTACAGTTTATTGTAGGCAAATTATACCTCATTAAGCTGACCAAAAAAAAAAAAAAAATTCACCTTCTTTGTGGAGCCTTTTAACTACATCTAATGCAGCTGATTCCATTATTCTACCTTATCCCTCAAATAGTACTCTACAGGTAAATTACCCAAACTGCACAGAATCTGAAGCTTCTTGAATTCAACAGCAGCTAAAACTTACAGAACACTATCATATGTCAGGCACTGTTCTATGATTAACTCAATTAGTCCCTTCAACAACCACATGAAATAGGTTCTATTATGCACATTTTATAAATAAGGAAACAGAGGCACTTCTGTGCAAACTGAGGCACAGAAATAACGTAAGACCTTTACAGCTAGAGTGTGCCATGATTCGAGGCTAGGCAGTCAGATTACCACCACACCACTCTACATACTCAGACTACTTGAATATTACGTAAAAGTATACTATTAGCTCACTAAAGACTGATGGGCTCATTCACTCATTCAACAAATATTTAAGTATGCAATATATACCAGGTAGTGTTCTAAATGCTAAAGATACAACAGTGAAGGAAATATTAATATAAACGTGGTACCTCCTTTCATAGAGTTTACATTCTATTAAGAACCTAGATAGGTTTAAAGCACAGGATTCTTAAATCAAAATATTTATCCCCTTATTTATATAAATTTATCCAAATATTTATGGGAAGAAAACCTCACAAGTCAGTTCTGCTTTAACTAGCTAGAGCAGAAGTTCCTAAACTTGTTTGCACTTTAAAATCATATTTAGGAGGCCGGGCATGGTGGCTCACGCCTGTAATCCTAGCACTCTGGGAGGCCGGGGCAGGAGGATTGCTCGAGGTCAGGAGTTCAAAACCAGCCTGAGCAAGACCCTGTCTCTACTAAAAATAGAAAGAAATTAATTTACCAACTAAAAATATATATACAAAAAATTAGCCGGGCATGGTGGCGCATGCCTGTAGTCCCAGCTACTCATGAGGCTGAGGCAGTAGGATTGCTTGAGCCCAGGAGATTGAGGTTGCTGTGAGCTAGGCTGATGCCACGGCACTCACTCTAGCCTGGGCAACAAAGTGAGACTGTCTCAAAAACAAAACAAAACAAAACAAGTCATATTTAGGGAATACCCTAAAAATTCCCAAGTCCAGACCATATCCCCAGGCCAATTAAATCACAATGGAGTGGGGGTACAGGAAAGACATGTTTTCTAAGCTCCACAGGTGATTCCAAGGAAGATAAATTGGGGAAATCAATGAGCTGGAGTTTCATAAAGTTTATTCATGACGACTTAGAAGTAGGTGAATGAAAACAACTATACACACCTGCCCTTCTCTGAGATTTGTTAAGGTAGCTTTAATTTTTTTCCCCCTATATTATGAATTGTGAAAACATGAGAAAGAGAGCCAAATAAATAATTATTTTCCTTCTTGGATTTATTTGTATCTCCATTACCCTCCAGAATTATGGACAACTGAGAAATTCACCTTTTCATCTTTCCTTGGTACTTTCAATGGAACCAATAAAGAATTCTGCCACATTACATATATTTAACATAACTACTAAAAACAAGACTCATGCTTTTTTATTAAGCAGATCTTATTTAATTTAGTTGGTTTGGATCTAATCCACATGCCAAAAGCAACTTGCCAAAGTAAAATACCCTATGGACACTGAGATCAAAATATCTTCTTTTTAAAAAGTAAAGTCTATTTCTAATTCAGTCCTTTGTTTAAATTGAAACTAAGTCTTTTATAAATCGAATTTTCATTTGTATTCTTATAGAATCAACAGACCTGTTTAAGAACTCTCTGACCACTCTCAGAAAAGATAGTCAGTAGGACCCTTCTCCATTCCTCCCAGGACCTAGACAAAAAGGAAAAAGGACAAAGAGGAAGAAGAGAAACATCAGAAGAAAAACTAAATATAAACCCAATAAACCTATGCAAAATAAATTTTGGTGACTGGCCAAATTCCTTCTCTCTACCATTGGTACTGCTAATTTTACTCTAGAAAGAGTTGTCAAAGACAATGAGATGCTCTATGGTCTCTAGTACAGTGGTTTTTAACAAGTAAACCTTATAAACCCCAAGGAGGCTCAAAGTATTTTAAAGGAACTTCAGTAGTGATTATATACATGCGTTCATTTTCTAATTCATTATTCTTATGATTTGTGTACTTTATGTGTGTTATACTTCAATTAACCCATTTTAAAAAACAGATACATTCATCCTGTGCAGAATCCCTGAAAGATTCTAATTAAATAGGAATCAGAAGTAGAGACCAGGTTACATGATTTGTCCTGGGTCACAGATATAGTTAGCCACAGACATAGTCCTTCTTGTCACTTTCCTATTCTTTCTGTAGTAAATTGTAAGTATGTTGATAATAATATTATACTTTAAATTTACTCTCCTACTTAGATTGAAAAAAATTATAAGTAACAACTAAAAAAACCACACAAATAAATGTAAAAGACAGATGTCCTGGGTTCACAACTGTGCACTACTGCAGCTACTGCACCATCCATATAAGGAAATTAAAGCCTCACGCCCATGCAACCATTGCCTAACCTTGATATCCTTTTTTTTTAATGCTTTCAATGAAGACATATGTCAAATTATTAGTAAAATCAACTGGGTACATATTCAGAATAGACTAGCATTATTTATGACAATGAAACAGGGTGACAGAATGGAAAGAGGGCTTGGCTGAGCATAGCAGGGTGGGTGTGCCTGAGTTCTAGTTGTGGCCTTTCCATAAAGTTGCATAATTTGGGGCAGGACACAATCTCCCTGGGCCAGAAGTCCTAAATTATAAAATGAGAAGACAGATCACCAGAGCTAGAGCTAAACAGAATCTCAGGTTCCTTCTAGATTTAAGAAAACTCAAGGAGTATTCATCAAGAAATTCAATTATTCATCCATATGCTTTTACTTAAATAAATGAATTATCTCATTGAAAAAAAAAATTCTTTTTTTTTTTTTGAGACAGAGTCTTGCTCTGTTGCCCAGGCTAGAGTGCCATAGCATCAGCCTAGCTCACAGCAATCTCAAACTCCTGGGCTCAAGCAATCCTTCTGCCTCAGCCTCCCAAGTAGCTGGGACTATAGGCATGTGCCACCATGCCTGGCTAATTTTTATATTTTTAGTAGAAATGGGGTCTCACTCTTGCTCAAGCTGGTCTCGAACTCCTGAGCTCAACCGATCCGCCCACCTCGGCCTCCCAGAGTGCTAGGATTACAGGCGTGAGCCACTGTGCCTGGCCCAAATGTTTTTTAAGTAGCTCTGGCACCAGCCTCATAAATATAAGCATATTCTTCACCTTATGGCAAGTGCAAACTTTCTAGATTTGTTATCTAGGTGCAAAAACCTCTCCCTCTCCAAAACGCCCAATAATAATATCCTTGATACTTTACCATTATCATCGTGAGACTCTTCTGCATGAGTTTTAAAAACTTTACATTATGAAATAATTTCAGACTTACAGGGCATGAGATTTTTTTTTGTTTTATATATATATAATTTTTTTTATTTATCTTTTTTCTTTGAGATGGGGTCTCACTCTGTCACCTGTGCTAGAGTGCCATGGCATCAGCCTAGCTCACAGCAACCTCAAACTCCTGGATTCAAGTGATCCTCCTGCCTCAGCCTCCTTAGTAGCTGGTGTTACAAGAGTGCACTGCCATGCCTGGCTAATCTTTCTATTTTTAGTAGAGACAGTCTCACTCTTGTTGAGGCTGGTCTCAAACTCCTGACCTCAAGCAACCTTCCCGCCCAGGCCTTCACAGTACTAGGATTACAGGCGTGAGCCACTGTGCCCAGCCCATGAGGTTTTTTTTCAATGAAAAATATGTATACAGAGTTCCTCTTAATTTCTAATCTACCATAGTATGAATATTATCAATAGATGCATTTGTTCAACCACCTTTTACCAACTGCCTAGTAGCTCTCTGCTAGGCACTTTCCTGCTCCTAAAGTTAATATATAACAAAAACATTGTGGAATGGGTAACTGAGATAACACTATTTTCATGAATACCTAAATCTGGATCTTACACTTCTAGTACTTAAAAAATGAAGTTGGCCTTTTAACCACATCACCTTAAATGTTTCAGGATAACTTATAAGACATCTTAAAAGTGTCTAAATAAACAGTTAAATGCAAATTCTTAAAGATGATCTGCCTTGGCACAACTAACGTAAGATCCAATCTCACCTTCTCCAAAGCTTTTCATGAGGTCCTTATAAAACTATTACATGCTTCCTACTCTCAAATCTGGAGCGCCCAAGGGAAAATTTGTGCAGACTTCCAGCCAAACCAGAGAAACCCAGTGCTCTGAATGGATCAACAAAATGCCTGTCAAAGAGATTGGCATTTTAATACTATAACAACCCTGGTTTGCTCTTGGTAGGGATAATAGACAATTTAAGGGATTGGGGAATAATATTAATTTTTTAACTTGGACTCTGACATTTTAGTATAAGAAATAAAAGATAAGTTGAAATATGAAACCTGAAATTCCCAAAACTACTCATCCTAACACAGATATAGTTAATAATTCAATCAAGTATATTATAAACCAATAGAGTAAGTCAGAGTCTCCATGAGATTTTTCCCAACTTGTTAGATACCACGGTAGGTGAATAAAATAATTTAAAATAATTTAGAGAAAACTACTTTATATATCATGTTATAATTATAAATATCACCACACTCTCAATCATAATAAAGCTACAATCAAAAAACAACACAGGTTGGGATACTCCATGCTCTAAAAATACAAATGACATTGAGAAATTGATCAAATCCTACAAAATTCAGGAAATAAAAAATTTCCTAAAAATAACTTGAGAATCTGAGCAGATTAAGAACTAGAGCTTGGCAATAACCTGGTTCGATACCTTCAGGGAAAAAATGGAAAAATTAAAGCCCAAGTGAATAATTTGTCCAAAACCTCTTAGTAACAGAGAAGTCTGGCATTTCATATGTTATATAATGAATGTTGTCTTGCCATAAGACAGTGATGAAATCCAATTAGACACTAGAGAAAATTTAAAAAAAAAAATAAGTTAAATTTATAAATAATAATAATAGGCCGGGCGCAGTGGCTCACACCTGTAATCCTAGCACTCTGGAGGCTGAGGCAGGCGGATTCCTCGAGGTCAGGAGTTCGAAACTAGCCTGAGCAAGAGCGAGACCCCGTCTCTACTATAAATAGAAAGAAATTAATTGGCCAACTAATATATATAGAAAAAATTAGCTGGGCATGGTGGCGCATGCCTGTAGTCTCAGGTACTCGGGAGGCTGAGGCAGAAGGATTGCTTGAGCCCAGGAGTTTGAGGTTGCTGTGAGCGAGGCTGATGCCACAGCACTCACTCTAGCCTGGGCAACAAAGCGGGACTGTCTCAAAAAAAAAAAAAAAAAAAAATATATATATATATATATATATATAAAATAATAAAAAAGACAGAGATGAAAGACAACTTTAAAGAAAATGGCTTTCTTCCTCTGTTAAGTTACTCCGACAAGAGTTAAATCATGAGATCTAGGCTGAAAGTCAGAGAAGTCCTTAGACCATCATTTTAAGAAATGGCCAGTGTTTTTTTCTCTTATCTTAGTATATTCGTAATGACAATGTTGTAAAGCTTTTCTTCTTCTCTTTCTTTTCCTTCTTTCTTTTTTTGCTGTAAGCTCTTGTAATTGTCACTTTTAAATCAAATACTTAAGTTCTAAGACCAGCTTTCAGGTCCTACAACTACAATTTCATCATTATGATGACCCAGATGAATATACTGACTATGCTAGGCAAACCTACAGACAGAACTGCATTAGGTGGATGTACTAATACTCTCAAACACAAATATAGGATTCAAATGGTACACATAGAAAAGCATTTCTTCAAAGTTTAAAAGAGATCATTTAAAAACGAGTAAAATTTAATATTGTCCTTAGGTCAGAAAAATGAAGAAGAGATAATTTTTTGATCAGAAGAAATTCAGCTCACACCTATAATCCCAGCACTTGGGAGGCTGAGGCGGGAGGATCACTTGAGGTGGGAGAATCACTTGAGGCGAGGAGTTTAAAACCAGCCTGAGCAACACTGAAAGACCCAGTCTCTATAAAACATAGAAAAATTAACCAGGCATGGTGCTGCACACCTATAGCTCCAGCTACTTGGGAGGCTGAGGCAAAAGATCGCTTGACCCCAGGAGTTTAAGGTTGCAGTTAGCTATGATGATGCCACTGCACTCTACCTAAGGCAACAGAAAGACATCTTATCTCAAAAAAAGAAGAAAAAGAAGTTCAATGGTAAGATAAACTGGCTCATTTATATTAAAAAACAAAGAAATAAACCTCTACACAAATTGCAAGAAAGAGAAAAAATTAATATTAAAAATGAATAATAATAAATAGTAAAAATCTAGACGAATTAACTTCTAGATGAGTAAGACATGAATCCAGAAGCCATAAAAAAAAAAAGACTGGGCTGGGCACAGTGGCTCATGCCTATAATCTTTCTTTTTTTGAGACAGAGTCTTACTCTGTTGCCCGGGCTAGAGTGCCGTGGCATCAGCCTACCTCGCAGCAACCTCAAATTCCTGGGCTCAAGTGATCCTTCCTCCTGCCTCAGCCTCCTGAGTAGCTAAGACTACAGGCATGCGCCACAGTGCCCGGCTAATTTTTATATTTTTAGTTGTTTGGCTAATTTCTTTCTATTTATAGTAGAGACAGGGTCTTGCTCAGGCTGGTCTCGAACTCCTGAGCTCAAGCAATCCACCCACCTCGGCCCCCCAGAGTGCAAGGATTACAGGCATGAGCCACCACACCCGGCCCATGCCTATAATCTTAGCACTCTGGAAGGCCGAAGTGGGAGGATTGTTTGAGGTCAGGAGTTTGAGACCAGCCCGAGAAAGAGTGACTCTACCAAAAACAGAAAAATTAGCTGGGCATCGTGGTATTCACCTATAGTCCCATCTACTTGGGAGGCTGAGGCAGAAGGATCACTTGGGCCCAAGAGTTTGACGTTGCTATAAGCTAGGCTGACACCACTACACTCTACTCAGGGCACTAGAGTGAGACTCTTCTCAGAAAAAAAAAAAACAAAACACTGACAGACATTATTAGATAAAAATTAAAATAGTCTATATGTCAAAAGAAACCACAAAATCAAAAGCCAAATGACTGGGATCATATATGTGCACCAACTATTAACAGGACTAATATCCCAAATACTCAAAAGCACCTGCAAATTGCTTAAAAAGTCAAACATTAACAACCCCAGAGAAAAATAAGTAAAGGATCTGAAGAGGTGATTCGCAGCATAGGAAATGCAAATAGCCAACAAACATACTCAACTTATTAACGGTCAGGGAAATGGCCAGGGAAAATTAAAATAAAATACTTCACACTCAGTCAATTGGCAAAATTAAAAAGATACCTGTTATCCAGTGGCAGTGGGAATAAGAACTTTGACAATCTTTGTGGAAAATAACCTGGCAGTTCATAATAAGACTGAAATAAGATGACCTTTTAACCCACATTTGGGGATTTATTCGACAACAGTAAAAACTCCATTACTTAAGATATATGGGCTGGGCGTGGTGGTTCATGCCTGTAATCCTAGCACTCTGGGAGGCCAAGGCGAGTGGATCACTCAAGGTCAGAAGTTCGAAACCAGCCTGAGCAAGAATGAGACCCTATCTCTATTAAAAATAGAAAGAAATTAATTGGTCAACTAAAAATACATAGAAGACCGGGCGCAGTGGCTCACGCCTGTAATCCTACAACTCTGGGAGGCCGAGGCGGGCGGATTGCTCGAGCTCAGGAGTTCGAAACCAGCCTGAGGAGACCCCATCTCTACTATAAATAGACAGAAATTAATTGGCCAACTAATACATATAGAAAAAAATTAGCCAGGCATGGCTGCGCAAGCCTGTAGTCTCAGCTACTCGGGAGGCTGAGGCAGTAGGATTGCTTGAGCCCAGGAATTTGAGGTTGCTGTGAGCTAGGCTGACACCACAGTACTCTAGCCAGGGCAACAGAGTGAGACTGTCTCAAAAAAAAAAAAAAAAAAAAAAAGATATATGTATAAGGATGTCTACCATAATACTGTTTGTGATGGGGGAAAAAAATCAGAAACAACTTGAATACCCACTGAGTGAAACCTACATAAACAGAATACTATGCAGCAAGCAAAAAAATAAATTAGATACTTGGCTAATGATTTAGAGAAAATGTATGATATCCTAAAAAGTAAAAAAAAAAAAAAAGTTATAGAATCAAAATAATCACATAAAATAAGAGAGAAAATCAATCAGTATGTATATTTGTGTTTCTAAGAGCATAGAGAAAATACAGAAGAATCAAGCTAGGCTATTACACTTGGGCAGTTTGTAGGATAGAAACTGAAGAAGAGGAGACAGTTGGCTTTTTCTTCATATACCAGATGATGCTCAGCTTGTTAACATAAGCATATAGTTTTTGTGGTTAGAAAGGAAAATTATATTTAAGTATAATTCATAATAGAAAAAAAATGAGGGCAGCGTGGTGGCTTCATGCCTGTAATCCTGGGAGGCCTGAGGCTGGCGGATTACTTGAGCTCTGGAGTTTGAGGCTGCTGTGAGATCAGCCTGAGCAAGAGCAAGACCCTGTCTCTACTAAAAACAGAAAAAATTAGCCGGGTGTGGTGGCACATGCCTGTAGTCCCAGCTACTCAGGAGGCTGAGACAGGAGGATAGCTTGAGCCCAGGAGTTTGAGGTTGCTGTGAGCTAGGCTGGTACAATGGCACTTGCCCAGGTAACAGAGGAAACTCTGTCTCAAAAGAAACAAAAAAGACAGAAGAAAGGAAACAGGAGGGAAGGGAGGGAAAGAGAGGGAGGAGAGGGGAGGGGAGGGAGGGAGGGAGCGAGGGAGGGAGGGAGGGAAGAAAGAAAGAAGGAATGGGAAGGGAAGAGGAAAGGGAAGGGAAGGGAAGGAAAGGAAGTTTGGGAAAGGAAGGAAGGAAGGGAGGGAGGGAAAAGAAAGAAAGACAGGATTGCTTGAGCCCAGAAGTTGGAGGCTTCAGTGAGCTATGATGGCGCCACTGTAATCCAGCCTAAAAAAAAAAAAAAAAGAAGGAAGAAGAGGATTTTGATTTGATTCAAGAGCTTTACACTTTTTAGATTTGTGTATTCAAAATGTTTTTTGAAAAAAACAAACATGAATCATTACAAAATCCTATCAAAGAAATGCTCCCTATTATTACAATCAACATCTTTTTTTTGTTAAATTTTATACTATGCCACTTGAAATCCATCTTTTATAACAATGCACGACTCTGTTACACTGAATAAATTTTTTTTCTTTTTGAGACAGAGTCTCACTCTGTTGGCCCGGCTAGAGTGCCGTGGCATCAGCCTAGCTCGCAGCAACCTCAAACTCCTGGGCTCAAGCGATCCTCCTGCCTCAGCCTCCCGAGTAGCTGGGACTACAGGCATGTGCTACCATGTCAGGCTAATTTTTTCTATTTTTGGTAGAGACGGGGTCTCGCTCTTGCTCAGGCTGGTCTCAAAAATGCCTGAACTCAACGATCCTCCTGCCTCAGCCTCCCAGAGTGATAGGATTACAGGCGTGAGCCACCAAGCCCTGCCTGAATAAAATTTTGAAATGCATAGTACAAACATAAAAGGAAAATACCAAATCTACAGTGAATAAATGGTCATATGATGTGAAAAATCAGTTCAAACAAGATGAGATACATTTATTACTGAAAAAAAAGCTCATCATTGACAAAAAATTTTTAAAAATTGCTAGTCACTAAAGGAAAACATGCAACTTTACAATGAAGTGATCTAGCATTCACCCTATCGACCCCGTGAGCGAACTTATCATCGATAATAATGGGAAACCAGACATTTATGTACCTCATGATATGATGGAAAATGAAGAATATTTAAGTACATATGTTTGTCAAAATGATTAACCAGAGTCTAATCAAGTCTTTAGAATTTAGTAAGTCTTTTAAAACCTTCGGTTCAGAGAAATAAAAGCAATAAAGAAATAAGTTAAATGCTACAAAGAAAACAATCAGATAAATCCAGAATGTGGCACATTCAAGAAGAAAACAGCTCTGGTATCAACAAATCAATGCCATGGGGAAAAAAAGGAGAGGAGGCACAGGTGGGAAATAGAAGTGTTCTAGGTTACAAAAAGAGTATAGGAATAATAGGCAAATGCTATGCATGGCCCTTAATTTGATTCCACTTTGAACAAGTCAGCTATAAAAGTCATTTTGAAGACAACTGGAAAAACTTAAATACAGACTTAATGTTAGATAATATTAAGGAATTAATGTTAATTTTGTTAGGTATAATAATGGTATTGTGATTATGTAGGAGAATGTCCTTATTTGTAAGATGCATGCTAAAGTATTTAAAAGCATGGTATCATGATATCTATGTTTGAAATTTTTCATGATAAAACATAAAATATCGAAACCCCCACAAAACTGTGAAGCAACACTATTATACTAGAAGAAAAAATTATAAAATTCAATTTCAACTAGTAGCTGGTTGGTGATATAAACTGGTAGTCATTCTAAAGAATAATCTGATAGGCCCGGCACGGTGGGTCATGCCTGTAATCCTAGCACTCTGGGAGCCCGAGGCGGATGGATTGCTTGAGGTCAGGAGTTCGAAACCAGCCTGAGCAAGAGCGAGACCCAGTCTCTACTATAAATAGAAAGAATTTAATTGGCCAACTAATATATATAGAAAAAATTAGCCTGGCATGGTGGCACATGCCTGCAGTCCCAGCTACTTGGAAGGCTTAGGCATGAGGTTGCTGTGAGCTAGGCTGACGCCACGGCACTCAAGAAAGCAAGACTGAGCAACAAAGGGAGACTCGGTCTCAAAAAAAAAAAAAAAAGAATAATCTGACAATGTGGCTAAAAGTGATATCCTTGGAACTAATTAAATCCCTTTAGGAAACATTTTCTAAGAAAAAAATGGGAGCAGCCAGGCATGATGGCTCATACCCGTGATAATCCCAGCACTTTGGGAGGCCAAGGCAGGAGGACTGCTGGAGACTGGGAGTTCAAGACCAGCCTGGGCAACACGGCAAGACCCTGCCTCTACAATTAAACATAAATAAAATAAAATAAAATTTCATGGGGACACATGCTTTTAGAGAAAATAAAAACAATGCAAATATAGAATCAGGAAGAATTGCCTAAGAACAAATAAGGAAAAGCACCCAAGGGCTATAATTGACCACAATTTGAATGAGTGTTCACAATGTGAATACAGTCCTGTGGACAAAATCAATATAACTACCATTAAAAAGACACAGAAAAATAATATATCATTGCATTGAATAGTATGCAGTCTTCCTCAGTTCTTTCCATTAGTTTTACAAAATAGTACTTAGTATTCCTCAATTCTTTCCAGGTATTTAAAAAAAATATGGAAAAACTGAAGAGGGTTCAGAGAAAAAGGTAAAGGATAGGATGGAAAGGAGGTGTTTGGGGAAAAGGTTTTAAAGAAAATGAAGAATGACATGATTATTAATACTGAAATTCATGGAAAAGAGCCCCTGAAAAGCTGATGTATCTCTCAGTGCTCACAGATAACTGACCAAGAGGAGAGGGCTAATAAAACACTGAAAGTTTGTTGTTTTGTGTAAGAGGGATTTCTTGACCGTGATGGTGAAAAGCATAGGCAAATGAGAAAGGCTGGGTGTGTTACATCATTGACCATCTGTTCTTCTTCAGGGTGTTTACTTATCCATGATCACCTGATCATAGAATCTCCCTAAAGCTTGAATCCATTTTCCAAAGCTTGAATCAGCTATCCACAATTTCAAAATGTGCTATCTTGCTCCTAACATACTGCCCACTCAGCAACATTCAAATGTCTTAGATCTGGTATCCAGGGCCCCAAAAGACTACTCTGGCTTCATTCTCTACAACTCAACACACCACCAAATCGGGCTTCTATTTCATTACCTGAATATCCCTTATACTTTCATATGTCCAACATTCCCTTCATTCTTCTCTTCTCAACCCCACTTGTTGCAGTCTTACCCTTCCATTTATTAAATTTTAATTTAATGTCACAGTGTCATCTCAAATGCTACCTGTTATAGGTTGAATTGTATCTCCTCCAAAATATGTAAAAGTCCTAACCCTCAGTACCTCAGAATGTGCCCTGATTTGGAAACAGGGTCACTGCAGATGCAATTAGTTAAGATGAGGTCATATTGGAGTAGGTTGGGCCCTTAATCCAATATGACTGGTGTCCTTATAAGACACAAATTTGGACACAGAGACACACATGCAGAGACTGGAATGATGCAGCTGCAAGGCAAGAAACACTAAGAATTGATAGAAGGTAGGAAGAGGCACGGAAAGATTTTACCCAAAGTCTCAGAGGGAGGGTGGCCCTGCTGACACCCTGAATTTGAGTTCTATCCTCCAGAACTGTGAGAGAATAAACTTCTGTTGTTTTAAGTCACTCAGTTTGCAGTACTCTGTTACAGAATCCCTAGAAAACTAATATACTACCTTTCCCATGAAGCCTTCTTTTCCAAGTGGAAGTGATCATCCTCTTTTCTGAATTCCCCTAGAACTTACTGTCTCATTTAAAATACTTATGTTTTTTTCCCCTTTTTATTTATGTTCACATCATCTTCCCAGAGGAATCAGTTTTCTAGAAGGCAGAAACTAATTACTCATCAGCTGTACACAATGCTCAACACCTGGTAGGCAATCAATATATATGACTACCATAATCAAATTTTTCTCCACATTTAATTATTCTGATCTCAATGCTTCTGAATGAGTCATCTCCATATACACTGCAGAGTTTAACACACCAAAAGAACTCAACTGAAGGCTCATTTTCCTTAGGAAACATTCCTAGATTTTATTGACAAATATTACTAATAAAAGAAATTTACTTATATCAATACATATCACATTGATATGTGAGTATATATATATGCACATACTACTGTTAGCTAATGTTCACAGTGGGAAAGAATGCTTATTTAACAAATTCATTATCTAGGGTCTACTGATCTGGCTCCTATTAGGTTTAGTCAGATTCTAGTTTACTTAAAATCGTTCCATCTTTACTGTATTTGGCGGTTAACTACAGTGCCTTTAAATTTCTCCATGTGGGCCAGGTGCAGTGGCTCACACCTGTGATCCTTGCACAGGCGTCCTCAAACTATGGCCCACGGGCCACATGTGGGTGTTTTTGCCCGCTTGTTTTTTTACTTCAAAATAAGACACGTGCAGTGTGCATAGGAATTTGTTCATAGTTTTTTTAAAACTATACTCTGGCCCTCCAATGGTCTGAGGGACACTGAACTGGCCTCCTGTTTAAAAAGTTTGAGGACCCCTGTCTAGCACTTTGGATGGCTGAGGTGGGACGACTGCTTAAGGCCAGGAGTTTGAGACCAGCCTGAGCAAGAGAGAGAGATTCCATCTCTACAAAAAATAGAAAAATTAGCTGGGCATGGTGGTGTGCACCTATCATCTCAGCTACTCAGGAGGCTGAGGCAGGAGGATCACTTGAGCCCAGGAGTTTGAGGTTGCAGTGAGCTATGATCACACCACTGCAGTCTAGCCCAGATGACAGAGTGAGACCCTGTCCCCCCTCAAGAAAAATCTCCATGTGTTTTCATTTTTTAAGTCTTTATTTTACAGAAGGGACATAGCCTTACTTCCATATAACATTTAAAATTATGGCAAGGGACTTAACTTAATGAACAACTTCCCTCAGTAAAATCCCAAAATCGAATTCACAAATTTGCAACTATTTCTTCCTATGAGAGACTGTTGCTGTCTGGTTTCTAGAAAATGTATATAAATGGGTATTATGGAACTAAATTTCAACAGGTCCAATATCAGTAAAGGAGCTAGTCAATGGGAACTTTTGTTGCCTCTTTGTGTGTGTGTGTGTGGGGGGAGGGTTACAGCTGGCTTATGATAAATACAAACCGAAATACCTAAAAGTATGCTCTCTGAATTTGGTGATCATTAATATTATAATATTAACTGACATAGTTAATATTATTAATGGATCATTAATATTCTAACTGATATTGAATAGACACTTCTTTGCAAGTTAAAGATATGGTCTGGGCCTTTTGCTTTATGGGGTCTGTATATAAAATATAGCACTTAGGGCTACATTACTTTTTCCACCAAAGCTATAGTATTTCATTTATATACACATCTATATATACTTCTTATCATTAATTCAGCAAATGTTCATTGAGTTCCTAGGCAGCTACCTGAAGTCCTTTCTAGAATAAGGAGGAAAAAAAGATCAAATTTTTAAAAATAAATAAATAAGCCATAAACACAATAGGTAGACATTAGAGGTGAAGAGAGGGGAAGCCAGAAGGGGGAAGGCAGAGACAGACACCAGCCTACCCCTCAAGAAGCACCCAATACAGTGAAAAGGGAGAGAATAAACTAGCTCCATATTTCTTCCTTCTCCCCATGCTGATCCTATAGTTTACAACCAGGCTTTATTTTCCTAATGTGTAGCTTTCATTACATCACTGTATGGCTAAAAACTTTTGATGGCTCCCCACTATTTAGTTAAATAAGTCCAAACTTCCCAGCATGGAATAGAAAAGAGCGTTCAAAGCCTTCCATGATTTGGTTGTACAGTATGCAGACATTAGGAACGCAGGCTTTGCAATTAGACTGCCTGGACCCAAATTCTTTCCCCATTGTTAGCTCTAGTCCTCATTTTCTTTATCTGTAAAAAGGGATAAAAACAGTGCCTTACCTCACTGGGTTGTTGTGAGGATTAAATAAAATACCACTTATAAGTTAGCACATTATCTGGCAAATACTAAGCATGCAAAAAAATGTGAGCTGCTACTATTTTTTTTAGTTTTATCTAATTAACTTTATTTTAGGTTTTATCTTATATATTATTGTTGTTGTTGTTGTTCAATCTTCATTTCCCACCTTACCTACTACATAAACACCCTTGAAACAATTAACAATCCTATTCTCCAGGAAAACTGAACTTTTTATTATCTCCTAAACACTTACCTCTATGCTCATGCTTTCACTCAGCCTGGAAAATACAGTAATGTCTTATCTCCAAGTATTAAGATCCTAAGTAGGCTGAGTACAATGGATCTCACCTGTAATCCTAACACTTTGGGAGGCCGAGGCAGGAGGATCGCTTGAGCCCATGAGTTTGAGGGTACAGTGAGCTATGATAGTTCCACTGCACTCCAGCCTGGGCAATTGAGCAAGAGCTTGTCTGGGGTTAGGGGGTTGAGGGGAAAGGATCCCAACCATTCTTCTTGGCAGCTCCATTCCTAGGCCACCTCTTTTAGGCACCATTCTCTGATATGCCAGCCCCACAGCACATTACAGACACTCATCACACAAACCCTGGCTAGATTTATCTTGATATCCTATAGAGTTCTAGCAAGTTTGCAACGTACATAGTAGGGCTCAATCAATGTTTGATAAAAAAATTTCTCTATTTCCTCTCTCTCATCCAACTACTCTCTTGGACAACAGCTCCACATCCCAAGTAGAAAGACCTTTTCCACAGTATCTCATAAAGCTGGCCAGCTAATTTTCTTTTCTATTACCAATATGGAGTAATTTCTAATGTAATATAGCACTCAGTACATTTGTAAATGCCTAAATATTCAGACAGTTGAAATGGATTTTACCTCTTTTAATTTCAATTATCATTTTATTCATTATGATCAAGTATAGCTCAACCTTAGAAATAGATTTTAGTATTCACTTGCCCACAAACTCATCTGTCAATTTCTGGCCATCCTGCCCCTGTCCCAGTATGTCATGTACCAGTTTTTTTTGTTTTTTTCTTTTGGGGGGGGGCAGGAATATCCAAAACCTCAGTAAAGTAAGAATCAGAAAACCAAATGTCTATAGGGCTATAACAGTAAATGAGTAAAACCAGAGAATAGTGCAGCCCACTCAGAATTAGGAAACGTATGCCACCTATGCCACCTAAAAGTTTCAGCTAGTTACTGCTATAAGAGAATACAGGCCTGGTGTTGACAGATCTTCCAATTTTTCAAGATTAAGTCAGATACTCAGAAGTTTGTGTAAAATCTTAAGACAATAAAAATATTGTATAAACCAAAAAAGGTCAAATCTAACCAGAGGCTTTCAGTTTGTATCCTCTGCTACAGAAGTTCTCTGCAAAAGAAGTGATGTTGTGGGAGGTGTTCCATCCCAGCAGACAGTCTGAGGCAGTCCCTAAAACTAAGCAGCTCTGTGGAAGCATCTCCTGCAACATTTAGCCTAACTCTCAACCCCTCTGATTTGACCTGAAAGTGAAATTAACTTGACAATTGAACATAGTGAGCTCCTACCCTGTGCCAGGAGTTAGGGAATCAGAAATGAACAGTAGTGCTAAGTAACAGAAATATTTATTGGGCATTTTCTAGGTGTCAGGCACTGTTCTACACATTACATGAATTAATTTAATTCTCATTTAATTCTCACAACATCCCTATGAAATACACACTATTATCTTTATCTTAAAGATGAGGAACCTGAGACACAAAGAGGTTTTATATAATTTGTCCAAGGTCACACAATTAGCAAGCAGCAGAGCTGGAATTAGGACCTCCAACAAACTCCACCAGAAACAGCTCAATATTTTAAAGCAAGCTACATTCAATAATAGTGCTGGGATCATTGGTTATGCATAGGGAAAAAATGAAACTGGACCCTACCTCACACCACACACAAGAATCAATTCTAGGTGGATTAGGGAGATCTAAACATTAAAGGCAAAATAGTAGAGATTCTAGAAGATAATATAAGGAATAACTTGGAGGAGGAAAAGATTGATAAGTATCACATTAACATTCAGAACTTTTAAACACAAGATACCTTAAACAGATTTTTAAAATAAGTAATAAACTGGGAAGTGATACCTGTAATACGAATAAACAACAAAGGATTAATAATTAGAATACATAAAGAAATCTTTTGAAAAAGACAGCACAATAGAAAAATGGCAAAACAAGGCCCAGCCTAAGTTATATAAACCTGGCACTACCAGTTGCCACACAGTATACTCCAGAACAGCAGACCTTCCCATCACTGACTGATAATGTTCAGTGGTCTATGCATGCTTCAGGTGCACAAAGCACGGAGAATCCAGCCAAAGGGGCAGAGCCAAAATAGTTATTCTCCATAGTACAGAAATTGGGTGGCAAATCAGAGATTTAACATCCAACATCCAGACACATAGATCAGGGCTCAACAAACGTTTTTGTAAAGGGTATTTTCAGCTTTGTGAGCTGACACATCTCTGTCACAACTACTTAACTCCCCCATTGGTAGTATGAAAGCAGCCATAAACAACATGTAAATGAATGAGTGTTGCTGTGTTTCAATAAAACTTTACTTACAAAAACAGGTGGTGGGCCAGATTTGACCTATGGACCACAGTTTGCTGACCCCTGACATGGATAGCTGTGATTTTCCTGCACTCTAGGAGACTTTCCATGATTTTCCCTGCCTTTTATCTCTGCTGATACTTACCTCTGACTTCCTTAAGCAAAAACTACACCACATTTGACAGCTTTCAATGGTTTTCCAAAAGTCTATTACTCTACCAAAAAAATCTTTTCTCCATTATTATCTGTGACAATTCTCCCATCATTTTCCTCTCAACTTTTTTTAACCTCTTTGACAGCCACCATCCCAAACTAGAAATCTGAAAAATCCTTCCCCTCTTTTAACCACTCACAATGTTAATCATCAACACCTGAAGATTCTAACGCCACTCAATGCCTACAGTCTCTGCCTTAGTTCGGACCCTCATTATTTCTTCCCTGCTCTACAGTCTACCCTCCTTCCAAAGAGCATCTATTTATCTCCTAAAATTTAAACTTCATCCCATGGAGTTCTACTCAGCCACAAAAAATAATGGTGATCTAGCACCTCTTGTATTATCGTGGATACAGCTGGAGCCTATTCTACTAAGTATCACAAGAATGGAAAAATAAGCACCACATGTACTCACCATCAAATTGGTATTAACTGATCAACACTTATGTGCACATATAGTAGTAACATTCATCGAGTGTCCAGTAGGTGGGAGGGGGAAGGAAGGGATGAGTATATTCACATCTGATGGGTATGATGCATACCATCTGGGGGATGGACACACTTGAAGCTCTGACTCGGCTGGGGCAAAGGCAATATATGTAACCTAAACATTTATACCCTCGTAATATGCTGAAATAAAAAATTAAAATTAATTAAAAAATAAAAACAACATAAATAAAAACATATTCCCATTATTGGGAATATGCTTTTAGAAGTAAAGGATGCTAACTCTAGTGCAATGAGCTGCTGTAATAACAGCACATTACAAATTATACATTAACATGTTCTTTTTTTTTTTTTTTTTTTTTTTTTTGAGACAGAGTCTCGCTTTGTTGCCCAGGCTAGAGTGAGTGCTGTGGCGTCAGCCTCGCTCACAGCAACCTCAAACTCCTGGGCTCAAGCAATCCTCCTGCCTCAGCCTCCCCAGTAGCTGGGACTACAGGCATGCACCACCATGCCTGGCTAATTTTTTCTATATATATTAGTTGGCCAATTAATTTCTTTCTATTTATAGTAGAGACGGTGTCTAGCTCTTGCTCAGGCTGGTTTCGAACTCCTGACCTTGAGCAATCCGCCCATCTCGGCCTCCCAGAGTGCTAGGATTACAGGCGTGAGCCACCACGCCCGGCCTAACATGTTCTTTTATAAGCAAAAAAAAAAAAAAAATTAAAACATCATCATACACCTCTTTCTTGAAAATCTTGAATGCCTCCCTTTCAGCCAAGGATTCAGTCTAAACTTCTTAGCAAGGTCCTTCAGGTTCCACACAACCTTACTAGTCTTTATCTCTGACTACACTTTCATATACACTCTATGCTACAGCCACATTCAATTAAATTCCCTGAAAACATAAGTGTTTATCTGAAAAAATAAACTCTCCTCTCCAACTCTCACTGGGAAACTTCTGTATCTTTGAGGACACATCTCAAACGTTACTCCTTCAGAAAACTTTCCCCAGTTCCTAAAAGCAGAGACACATCCACCTCTGCGTTCTAACAACCTTTAATAACTCTCCTTTGGCATTTACCATCCTGAACTATCATTGTTTACATGTCTACTTCTTTCCTGGGACTGAATATCCAAAGTGAAATGACTCTGCCTTAAAGAATTCTGAATCTTCAGAGGCCAGCATAATGTTTGAGATGTAGTAAATGTCTTGAGGCACAGTAAATGTTTGTTGAATGGAAGACATGCCTGGTAGTTAAAAGTAGAGTTTCTTAACCTGGGGGACTCACAGACCTGAGTCCAGAGATAGAATTCAGGGTGATCCATGAACTTGGATAGGAAAAAAAAAGTACTTCTCTATTCACTAACCTCTAACTGGAAGTTACCATTTTATTCAAATATGAATGTAGGTAACAAACCATTCTAGTATTAGCAATATCTGTGACTCTGTACCAACAGAAATCACAAATATCTTTATATAATACTGCATTACAAAGACACAGAACAAATGAATTGTGTTGCTGTATATATATGGTTTTGAAAATCTTATTTTATGAATACCATCCTAACTTTTTTGTTGAAAGTGCTTTTTGATTATACGGGGCTCTGGACCTATTATATCATGACTGATTTAAAGAGTTTCCTTCAGAACTCTCCCACAGCCTACGTGAACTTTGAATTCTTCTCAATCATGATGGAAATTCAATTAAGGTTTAAACACAATAGAAATTCTGGGTCTCTACCATGGTCCACTGGGGTTTTTTTTAAGGCTTTTTGTGTCCTTTACTGTACAGTAAACACCTAGAAAAGAGGAAGCATCTCTTAAAAAACTGGAAAGTTAGAGGGTCTTGAAGATAACTTCTTTGCACAAATGGCGTAAGCTAGGAAAAATCAAATAGCTGGTCACCTATACTTTTTTGTATACCCCTCAACGTTAGTACTGACAAACTCATTACAAAAACAAAACAAATTAACAGTTCTTTAATAAATACTGTCATGTTTGACTTAACACTTTTCTCCTAGCTAGCAAGTTCCTTTAAAGCAATATGTTGAATGAGGAGGCAGCCAACCATTTCCAGGAGCCCCTCTACCACTAATAAGATCTTGAGAAGTCAACTTTACCTTTCTATGTCTCAGTTAAAATCACTACATGATTTGAAACATTATATGATCTCTCAGGCTCTTGTAGTTTTTACACATTCACTCTTCTTCACCATTCTTACTGGCTTCAATAACGCCTTTCTGATGACCTCTCCAGGTGACCCCGCTCTTAAGCTGTAGGCTGTCCCCTTCCAGGGAAGATACCCTTGGGTCACCGCCCCCAAACAGCCTGGTTCCTCCTTTTAAAGACACACACACACACAACTCCCTAAGTTGATGTAGATTCTCTCCTATCTTGCCAACCAGTTCCACTCTCTGTACCCTTTTTGCCGGCCAGCTCTTGCCCCAAACCTCAGCCCCCCCCCCTTTTCTCTCATCAAATCCCTTCATTTTCTTGTTGCTCCCCCCAATAGGCGGTGGAGGATCCTGGGGGCACGTAAGTCCTCAGTCTCTTAGGAGTTATACGGACCTGCAATTCGGCTCCAGGACTCCAAGGACTGCCCCAATCTGATACACGCATCTGTACCCATAGGGCCCCCATTTCTAACCAATCACCTCCTCCCCTCCCCGCAAAGAACTGCTTCAGCCCTGACAGCTTGAGCCCGGCCCTTACGCCGCCGCTCCCCTAGCCCCAAGGTCCTACCTGCGCTGGGGCTCTAACACGGCCCACGGCCTAACCCTGCTCCACGTCTTGCTGTCCCCTCAGCCCACGGACCCCGACCTGGGTTCCGTTTGGACCCAGTGCTCCTTTTCCGCAACCCCAGCCACGACCCCACACCTGGCTCCTGCCTGTTCTCCAGGCCTGGAGCGCCACCCGGTGCAGACCCCGGCCAGCCGCGCACTCCCTCAGCGCCCGGACCTCGCGCCCCGCACCCTCCCCAGCCCTAGCCCGGCCGCCGCTCCCGGCAGCGCCCCCGCCCGCAGGCCCGGGGCCCGCTCCCCAACATGGCGACGGGGACACAAGCTCGGCGGGCGGGGCGGCTCCGGGCCGGGCCCGAGTGCCGGCCGTGCTGCACGGCCGCCCGGCGCCATTTTCCCGCGCCGGGCTCGGGCGGCGCCTCCTCCCCACGAAGCCAACAGGGCCGGGACCGCGGACGCCCGGCGGGCCCACCCCTTACGGGCCCGCGTCGCCGTCGCCTCACCTGAGCGCGGCCCCGGCCCTCCCGGGCGGGCCTCAGAGCGCCGGCCCGGGCCGTGCGTGCCCGCCGCCCTCTGTGCGTCCGTCCGTACGTCCGTCCTCGCGTGCGCCCGTCTGTCCGGCCGTCCGCGCCCGGCCGCCCGCAGCCCGACCCGGCAGGGCCTCAGGGAGCCGGCGGGGAGGGGGATGGGCCGGACCGGGCCGGGGAGGGAGGGGGAGGGAGGGAGAGAGGGAGGGAGCGCGAGAGAGGGCGGGGCGGGCCTGAGGGGCGGGACATTGTCCACGTGACCAAACGTCCCTGGGAGCGCGAGGTGGGGCGCGCGCCACCTCACTTGGGTGCGGAGTGCTTAGTGCCGGGGATGGGGATCTCTGTTTCCCTGCACTGTAATCTCGCCAGTGGCCCCCCCCATTCGGAAGCACCGCACAGCCCTATGCAAGCGCTCTAGCTGAGTATCCTTGAGCATGTCAGCTCCAAGTCTCAGTTTACCCATCCAATCTATGGGGACAATAATAGTGCTTATGAAGAGGAAATGGGGGAAGATATAGAAAGCAGTTGTCACAGTGCCTGACACATCATGTCTGATAACTTTAAGAGTGGTAAAGATAACAACCTTTATTATTATTGCCTATGAATACTCTCTACCCTTTGCCATCAGTACCACCCTTGCAAGCTAGGTGCTCAATAGTAGAATTTTTGAGTGAAAGAGTGTGGCCCCTCCTCTCTTCCCAAATGTAGAGAGGCCTCCCCAACACTGGAGTTGATGTCCATCATACAGACCTGGATTCATAGCTTAGTATCTGTTTGATTGTCTTTGCCTCTCTAAACCTCAGCTTCTTCATCTGTAAAATGGGAGTTAGGGGACTGTTATGACCATCATAGGAGATAGATGAGCTGGTGGGTCATAAACTGATTGAATAGGTCAGTTATAGTGGTCCCATCTAACAAAGTCAGGAACCCTTTCATTTCACAAATATTTACTGAGCACATCATGCTTGGACTGGTGCAGTAGCCACACACCGCTTTTTCACATCCAACCTGCCCCTCCAAAATCAATTTTCCACCCTGCTGTCAGAGTAATGTTTCTAAGTCAGAAATCTGATCATTTCACTCTCCTACTTAATAGCATCTGATGGCTCTACATTACTCTTAAGATAAAGGCCAAATAAATGTCTTCTGTTGCCTTCCCCACATCACCAGACTTATCTCAGGGGCCTCTTCACCTCTCTCTGGGTCATAACTAAAGTGATAATTTTTTACACATTGTACTCCTTCCGTTCTCAGGACTTTTTTTTTTTTTTTTTGAGACAGAGTCTGACTTTATTGCCCAGGCTATAGTGAGTGCCGTGGCGTAGCTCACAGCAACCTCAAACTCCTGGGCTCAAGCAATCCTGCTGCCTCAGCCTCCCAAGTAGCTGGGACTACAGGCATGTGCCACCATGCCCGGCTAATTTTTTCTATATATATTAGTTGGCCAATTAATTTCTTTCTATTTTATAGTAGAGATGGGGTCTCGCTCTTGCTCAGGCTGGTCTCGAACTCCTGAGCTCAAACGATCCGCCCACCTCGGCCTCCCAGAGAGCTAGGATTACAGGCTTGAGCCACCGCGCCCGGCCCCGTTCTCAGGACTCTTGTACATGTTGATCCCTCTGTCGATGCTCGCCCCACTTAGATAACTCATCAATCTTCATATCCAAGTTCAAACACGACTATCCTCCTTCCCTGACCACTTTCCAGACAGGTTCTCTTAGCACTATGTACTTGTCCTCAATAGACTATTCTAGGATATTACTTTTCTTTGCAACCAGACTGTGGACTCCATACAGAGGGAAACTTTACGTATCTTGTTTACTGCTGTTTCCTAAGCACAGAGCAGAGTCCCTGGCACAGAATAGGCCCTCGATAAATATTTTGTGTATGTGAATTCTAGGTGCCATATTGGGTACTGGGGCCAAAGGGGTGGAGAGAAACACAAAGAGAACAATAGGCAGCCACCACAAGGGAGCATCTTATACCTTTGAGCCTATGAAAATAATACCAAAAGGATTTAAAAGAGCCTGGAGATGTTTGTGTTTTTCTTGCTGATTCGTTAGAGTTCTTTGTAGATTCTGGATATTAGCCCTATAGGTTGTATAATTTGTGAACATTTTCTCCCATTCTGTAGATTGTCTTTTTGCTTTCTTGATTATTTCTGTAGCTGGGCAGAAGCTTTTTAATTTAATCAAGTCCTATTTATTTATTTTTTGCTGTTACTGTAATTCCCACTGGAGTCTTAGTCATAAATTCTTTGCCTAGACCAGGGGTGGAGAACCTGTGGCCTTAAGGCCACACGTGGTCTTCTAGGTCCTTGTAGGCCACATGTGGCCTTTTAAATGAATCAAAATTTTACAGAACAAATCCTTTCATTAATGTTTTTATTAATACATTTTTGTTTGTCTTTTATATTTTTATTTTATTTTTAAATGAACATATTTAACATACTGGAGAATAACATACATTTCAATGAAATAATCCTCTCAGATTGACCAGCGCAATTATTATAGAACATTAGTAAGCCATAAGGGCTAAATTGACAACTGCTATGCTCGTGATTTAGTTCTAACTTCCCCTGCCTGACTGGTGCCATTACCCCTTGAGGGTGGTTGGCAAGAGTTTGTGGGGGTCAAGTACACCCATCTGTTACCAGCTTTTGACAATGGTGCACTGTGTTTCTGCTTGAAGTGGAATTTGTGAATAGTTGCACAGCCCAACAGTATTTTTTAATTCTGTCTGCTCAACACCCATCATGTCAAAGAAGACCAAGAGAACACTGAAGGAAGAAAACAGATTTTTTAATGAGGATTAGGAATTGCAATATTATCTTGTTTCTGCTAAAGAGAAGATGATTTGCTTGCTTCCTGATACTGCAATATCATCATTAAAGAAATTCAATGCTCGTCAGCATTATAACACTCATAAGTACCACAAATATTTTAAATTAGAGGGAGAGGCACAAAAGGTTTTATTGCAGAAATTAAAAAATGAAAAACAAAAGCAAAGACAATTCCTTCAAGGAGCAATAAGACCTGGAAATAGTGCCACTGAAGCAACTTATAAAGTAGCTTACGTACTCAGGGAAAAAAGGGAAGCCATTCAGTAATGTAGAAATTGTGAAAGAATGCGTTGTGGAAGTTGTAGGATACTTAGACCCTAATAACATTTCAAAATACAAACAACTGCCTCTTTCAAGGAGAGCCATAACTAATCAGCAGCATTAATTAGGCTTCAACTTAACAGAACTTCATGCAATACTTCTAAAGGAAAATGTATATTTATTATTCAATCACTTTGGATGAATGAACTGATACTACTGACTTGGCACAGGTTTTATACTTCATTTGGGTCATAACAGAAGATTTTCTTTGCTATGAAGAGTTACTCATTGTGGGCACTCTGGAGAACAGAACACAGAGAATAGATATCTTCAACAACTTTCAAGATAAATGTCATGAAGTTGGACTGAATTCAGTAAATTCAGTGGGTATCTGTACAGATGGTGCACCTTCCATGACAGAAAAACATGAGGGTTTAGTGCTCAGATAAAAAAAAGTATTAACAGATCCAGATGCTCTCATTTCTTCTCATTGTATCTTGCATCAGCAAAACCTCTGTGCTAAAGCTAATATTTTAAGTGACACTTTGCAACAAGTTGTATCATTATCTATATTCATGCAAATGCAATACAGAATTTAGTAACATGCTAAAGTTGAATATTTAGGTATTCAGTGAGAATTTGCCATATCATTCTAAAGTTGGGTATTGCAGGGACAGGTGTTAGCCAAAAGTTTATCTCTGTGAGAACACATGATTACATTTTATGAAGAACAGAATCAACAGTGTGAATTATTGAAAGATTTGTATAGGAATGTAGCATTTCTTTGTGATATCATGTCAAATCAAAATGACTTGATTATTTCTGCAAGGTAAAATTAAGTCTATGTATGATATGTGGTAAAGAAAATTTGAGCATTTTGAAAAAAATCTATATTCTTTCAAAATATTTATTCTTCAAAAGGAAATTTCAGATAAACATTATCCCCAATTAGCAAAGGTCATTGATGAGCAGGGTGATACATGTGAATCATCTGAAGAATACGTGGTTGTTATAGACCTATTAATTGGAGAATACAATGAAAGAATCACTGACTTTGAGAATCATGACATCACACTCAAATTAGCATTTCAGTCTCACCTAGTTGATATTGTCAAGGCACCTAAAGAACTACAGATGGAATTGATTAACCTCTCAGTAGATGACTTTTATTTATTTATTTTTTTGGGGGGGACAGAGTCTCGCTCTGTTGCCCTGAGTAGAGTGCCATGGCATCAGCCTAGCTCACAGCAACCTCAAACTCCAGGGCTCAAGTGATGCTCCTGCCTCAGCCTCCCAAGTAGCTGTGACTACAGGCATGTGCCACAATGCCTGGCTAGTTTTTTTTTCTATTTTTAGTAGAGACAGGATCTCACTCTTGCTCAGGCTGGTCTCAAACTCCTAAACTCAAGCAACCCTCCCGCCCCAGCCTCCCGACTGTTGGGATTACAAGCGTGAGCCACCATGTTGGGCCAGTAGATGATATTTTAAAATCATTGTTGGGTCCTAAGAAAGATCCAACTGAAATATGGAAAAATGCCGTAGAATACCCACACCTTCGATAACATGCCCGAAAAAATGCTTTCTTGCTTCTCAACCACTTATTGCTGCAAATCTACATTCTCCTACCTACCCCAAATCAAGATGCCCTTAAGGTCACAAATGACTGATACCCATCTAGGGGATCAACTGAAACTATGGACCTCCATGCTGCAACCAAATATTGAAATGCTTTCCAACAAAAAACAAACACAACGAAGTCATTAAAAGGTTACTTAACTTTAAAATTAACATTTTTTAAATGATTAAGTACTTATTAGTTAGATTTTTACAAAATAATGTACATTTTTAAGTATTTCTAATTCAAGTTTCTTGATTGCAGCCTTATTTGATTACAGCTAAATTAATGCAATCTTCCAAAATGAAAAGGCTCCCCACCCCTGGCCTAGACTGATACCTAGAGGAGTTTTCCCTATTTTTTCTTCTAGAATTCTTATGGTTTCATACCTTACATTTAAGTCTTCTATCCATCTTGAATTAACTTTTGTGAGTGGTGAGAGATAGGAGTCCTGTTTCATTCTTCTGCATGTGGCCATCCAATTTTCCCAGCACCATTTATTGAATAGGGCTTCTTTTCCCCAGTGTACATTGTTGTCTGCTTTGTCAAAGATGGTTGGCCTGAACAACCCCATTAAAAAGTGGGCAAAAGATATGAACAGAAGTTTTTACAAAGAAAAAGACAAATGGCCAAGAAACATGAAAAAATGCTCAGCATCACTAATCATCAGGGAAATGCAAATTAAAACCACAATGAGATATCACCTTACTCCTGTTAGAATGGCTTTTATTAAAAGGTACCGAAACAATTGATGCTGGTGTGGATGCAGAAAGAAAGGAATGCTTATACACTGTTGGTGGGACTGCAAATTAGTTACAACCCCTATGGAAAACAGCATGGAGATTTTTCAAAGAACTAAAAGTAGACCTACCATTCCATCCAGCAATCCCACTACTGAGTATCTGCCCAAAGGAAAAAAAGTAATTTTATCAAAAAGACATCTGCACCTGAATGTTTATTGCAGAACAATTCACAATTGCAAAGATCTGGAATCAACTCAAGTGCCCATCAGTTCATCAGAGGATTGAGAAAATGTGGTATATGTATACCATGGAGTACTACTCACCCATAAAAAGGATGAATTAATGCCTTTTGCAGCAATTCGGAAGGAATTGAAGACAATTATCCTAAGCAAAGTATCTCGAGAATGGAAAAACAAACACCACATGTACTCTGTAATAAATTGGAACTAATCGATGGGCACACAAGTGCATAAAAGAAAGTAAAAATAATTGGAAATGAAGCAGGGGGGAGGACAAAAGAGGGAAGGGGCAAAACCCACCGATGGGTACAATAAACACTATTTGAGTGATGGGTACTATTTGGGTGAGTCAAGCCATGTAACAAAAAGATTTGTACATTCTTAATATTTTGAAATTAAAAGAACCTGGAAAAAATTTTTAAGCTTTTTTTTTTAACTTTTAAAAACCTGGGCCTGATGTGGTGGCTCACATCTGTAATCCTAGCACTTTGGGAGGTTGAGGCAGGAGAATTGCTTAAGGCTGGGATTTCCAGACCACTCTGAGCAATAGTGAGACCCTGTCGCTACAAAAAAATAGAAAAATTAGCCAGGTGTGGTGGTGCATGCCATGTCTGGGAGGCTAAGGCAGGGGGATTGCTTGAGCCCAGGAGTTTGAAGTTATAGCGAGCTATTATTATGCCACTGGACTCTAGCTGGGGCAACAGCAACAGAGTGAGACCCTGTCTCAAAAACATTAAAAAAAAAAATGAGCAAAGGACTTGAATAGACATTTCTCCAGAGAAGATATACAAGTGATTAAAAAGCACATGAAAAGATGCTCAACCTCACTAGTCATTAGGAAAATGCAAATCAAAACTGCAGTGACATACCACTTCACATCCATTCAGATAACTATTTTTTTTTTTTTTTTTTTTTGAGACAGAGTCTCACTTTATTGCCCAGGCTAGAGTGAGTGCCATGGCGTCAGCCTAGCTCACAGCAACCTCAAACTCCTGGGCTCAAGCAATCCTGCTGCCTCAGCCTCCCGAGTAGCTGGGACTACAGGCATGCACCACCATGCCCAGCTAATTTTTTTTTTTTCTATATATATTAGTTGGCCAATTATTTTCTTTCTATTTATAGTAGAGATGGGGTCTCGCTCTTGCTCAGGCTGGTCTTGAACTCCTGAGCTCAAACGATCCGCCCACCTTGGCCTCCCAGAGAGCTAGGATTACAGGCATGAGCCACCGCGCCCGGCCTAGATAACTATTTTT